>BQNB010021189.1:0-26390 GCA_026074375.1 Tanacetum coccineum | reverse complement strand
AGACCCTAAGGTTGTTGTAGAGATCATCAATATCAGTCTGATCTATGTCTGGCTTATTTCTCATGATTAAAGCAATTTGGCTCCATAAAGGAGGATGACTTCTTAGAAACTTCTGATTGATATCTTCCCTTGATACTGGAGCAGCATGAACCTACAATTGACTTATGAGTTTTTGGAACCTATCATAAGCCTTATCCAGACTTTCACTTGGTGCAGTGGTAAAGTTTTCAACCTGATGTTTTAAAACATTCCTCGACATCTTTTTGGATTTATCATTTCCTCCAAACCTTGATTTGATTGCATCCCAAAGAGATTTAGCATATAGAACATTATGAAACTTAAGGAGATATTCATCAGGTATTGCTAACAGTAAGATGCTCTTAACTCTTTCATGATTCCTTTTAGCAGTTAGTTGTTTGGCAGTCTTAGGAGCAGGAGGACTAGATTGTTCTCCTGCTAGTGCAGCCTCTTCTTGGAGATCTCCATCCATAATTAAATCCCATAGGTTATGGTCTGTGTGGCAGATATATTGTCGCATTCTTATGCTCCAAATATCATATTCTCCCTTCTTGATGATTGGGATTTTCATTGCTGTTATGGTTGGTGGAGGAGAGTCTTGTTCTGCCATCTTACTCGTTTGATTGTAGATCTGCTTCAAATAATGGAGTTCTTCTTATTTAGAGTTTCTACACAAGCTCTGATACCACTTGTTGGATCCCTTACTGAATAAATTTTGAACCTTTAGCTTGCAAAGAGTTTGTTACTTTAGATAAATCCAAAGCAACAATAATGAAACACTGATTGAACACTATTGATTATGATGAAACTAATCAACAACGCTAAGAAGAACAGTATTATGAAAACACAAAAGATCTTCTATCAAACTCACACTTTATATTATAACTTGAATCGTACTAGGTTACAAGCTATGATTGCTAATTGATCTCTATTGATATATATCTATTGACTATGCCTAGAGTTCCTTTTATACACCAAGGAAACCCTAATGGGCTTACAAAATGCGTGAGGAGATAATGCATATCTATTCCTAATTTAGCTCATGCATATCTCCTAACAACACTAACTATTATATGCTAGCAGTACTAACTTACTACTAATAACACTAACTATACTAGCAGTACTAACAATGTACTGCAGTACTAACTATACTTTAACAGTACTAAAGACTTAGTCTATTTTCTTCAATCTTTCTCAGCAGCATTAAATCTTCACTAGCAACACCAATGTTGAACCACCAGCAGTAAGTTGTAAAGTCTTCTAAAACCCAACAGTTCTTCACACATGATCATCTCGAGTATATGGGCGTACACGATTATGATGATTCCGAGAGATCATATCCATCATGAGGGAAGAAATGTGTACTTGGTGTGGTTTACGGATCAATAAAGATATTAGTTTCGTAGATTTATGTTGGGTATTACGATTTCACTTCCGTTAGTTGGTTAGTGTGAAGTATTCTATATTTGTGAGAAGATATGTTGGTGATTTCTCGCATGTTCCTCCAAACGGATAATCACCAAGTTAACTGAAAAGAAGCAGTTGTGTTTGGTGTGGTTTACAATTTCTTTTACAAAATCCGTTGTGCACATAAATCTAAGAGTTAGAAGATATGTCAAGCTACATTAAAGTTTCAAATCTGATCAAATACAGGATTACTAGTTTGGGGGAAGCTGATTCAGAAACTTCGTCAAAAAGGAGTCTATGAGGAAGGCTTTTCAAGACATGTTGTATGAATTGAGGGAAGTTAATCTAGTTCATACCTATTACAATGTTTCTCCTACAAGTAAAGACAAAGAAGATCCAAGTCGGGGTACATGTATGAAGACAAAGGACACTAAAGACATCTTCAGCATTGGAAGCACCTTGGAAGACTATATTTTATTTGTATTTCTACTTGTTAGGAATTGATGCGTGTTCTGTACGAGTTTTAAATTTATAACAAGGATTACCGGGATTAAGCTAAGAACACATTCGAGCAAGTATAACTTATCGTGTATAACTAGTTGGGTGTGGTAAGCCGAGGTCATTCACTAGGATTTGGGTGTTTTCGATTGTGAGAATCAAGTGTTTCAACATGCTATACGAAATTGGTAAAATGGATATCACAAGCCAAGATACCATAAAAGCAACAAATAACACAGAATTAATGATTAAGCAAACTCAGTAAGTAAAAATAACACTTGTTTGGAACTAGTATTCATATCAATGGAGTGTACGAAGATTTTGGGAAGAACTTTAACCAATAGCTAACAAATCAAAAGCATACAATTCCAAGTCAACGGGTAGTATTGATAACATTAAATAATTAATACTTTTTAGTATCAAAATCCCTATGAAAATTCTTGTAATTATTATTTATTTTCCTGAATATGGTACTTAATCACTCTATATGACATCTACAAGAAAATACAAGCATTGGTGCATAATGACACACGAGATGGACGAAATAATGAAGTTTGGACACAATTACGGCGTAACCACTTCGACATAGTTATGTCGTAATTCATACTATGATTACTTGCTATTGAAGAAGTTACGGCGTAATTGCTTAGCCACAATTATGGTGTAACTATGACACGTCAACGTAGCTGCAGATGCTTAGTCACCATTACGGCGTAATCATCCTCTTTAATTACGTCGTAATCCCTCTTTTGCCTATGGTATGGAAAGTCTACATCAACAATGTTACGACGTAAATGGACACTTATAGTTACGCCATAACTACCACAAAATCTATAAATATCATGAATTTTGGCTCATTTGAGATATCTCCATTCCTATAGCCCCTACAAGGGTTTGGAGAAAAACCACCTTATCAGCAAAAAGCTAGAAACAAGAAGGAAGGATGAAAAAACCATGTTAACGTGTGACAAGAATAGATTTAGGAGTCCTGGTGTCTAGAACTTGTTTCCCATGCTTGTTCTTTACATTATCCTGGACCTAAAAATGGTGTAATTATCCTTAATATTATCTTTGTTTTATTCCATTTTTGTTTCCTTCCTTTTCCTGTTATTACTATAGTTATCTGGATATTGCTTTTGATACAGGATCTTAGTCAAGGTTTTGAGGTGAGGTTGTGAGAACCTTGAGTGTGTAGATACCTTATTCTCTTAAGTGTTTTCTATTCTCCAACTAAAGTACCCATCTTCATTGGTAGTTTTGTCTACGCCCATTAGACGTTCCCTTAACCTTAAGATCAAAACTGAGTCTTCTGCACTAATTGCATTAAGCTTGACCTTAGTGTAATCTTTGGCCCTCACCTTCGTAGGAAGTGAGCTTCTATCATAGGATCTAGCTATGGTATTAGGCGTGACACACGATTGAGTCTTGATTACCCTTCCCTTCAAGCTAATAGAGAATTAATCACTATGAACTAGGAATAGGTCAATTCCCCTAGCGAGTTCATTCTACCTAGGGATCATAGGCTAAAAAAGGATGGCTATCTAAGTTAAGTGTTGCCTCAGATAATTATAGTACATTGCACTAAAGGAAAAGTTAGGAGCTGATTGGTTTAATTCAAGGGTAGTATACCTTCTATCTAGCATTTCTATTCTCTTTGCTTATTATTTCCTTGCATCAATGTTCAGTCTCTCTTTTTCTCTCAAATTGTCTTACTTCATTAATAGACTACTCTTGGGAACGACCTTGGATTTACCAGACCTACACTTCTTACGATCGGGTTCTCTGCCTGTTAGTGCGTGTAGACATCAGTAGAATAGTTTTATAAATTTAAAAGTTGGTAAATAATTTAAAATAAGATACACATCAAGTTTTTGGCACCGCTGCTAGGGAGTAGTTTTATTTGATGAAATTAAGACCAAATCATCTTTTTCGTACTAATCATCCCTTTGGCCATAAGCACATGTCACAAGAAACAAGTTAAGATAGCAATTTACAAAGCAAGGACCGATTTATAGCTGATGAAGGCGGGAACCCTTGTAATAATCCGCATTTTAGGGTCATTCTACGTTAATAAATATTCAACTATTTATTTTAAACTTTTACGCGTTCACTTTTAAATTTCAACCGTTAAGTTAAATCGCGTAAACTAAAAATCTACAATCAACGTAAACGGACATCAAACAAATAAAATTTTACGTCAAACAAGTGTTATATAATTATTTCGAAGATAACTTATAACTTTTCACATTTTATTTTTATACTTTACGTAAAACATTTACGTTTCGCAATAAATTGCATTTATGCATGCGTGGAAACATCAATACCTAGCTATACTTCAACAAATACCCACACTTATACCCAATACACAAAATTTTATATATTTTTACCCATCTATACCAAGTTTACCGTCCATATTCATAAAACACAAGAAATAAATCCAAACCTCCACTACCTTGCTTATTTTATAATACCCTTTAACCCTTGGTTAAGCCTAGCTTATTACACAACGAACATATGCCACCACAAGCCCCATTTTTGTCTCTTTTTCTCTACTATCACACGGTAACCACAAGGAGAGACCAAGCATGCATGTTTTTGGTTAAATTACATCCTACCTTGTCATACTAGTGTCTTATTTTTATCCTTAAGCCTTACTATCTTTGACCATATAAGCTAACATCTTCTCTTCTCATTCCATCAACAAAAATTTACAAGTAAACTTCTCTCTAAAAACTCCAAGCCCACTGCTCACTTTGGTTACCAAAAACATCCCATAGTTTTCCATTTCTTGATATTGCAAGCATACAAGGTTAATCAAGGGTATAATCTAAGGTATTCTAAGTGGTTTTACAAGAAAGGGTTCAAGTATAAACACGGGTTTTTCAAGAAAACAAGATTAGGGTTTTTAAGAAGATAATAAGGGTTTGAATTAGGGTTTAGTAGTGTTCATCATCTTCATCTCATTTATTCAAGGTCCATTTACATTCTTATACTTTCATATATATTTCATACATTTATACATCTTGTTTATTTAGTAAAATCATCACCTAGCTTTTATTTTAACAAGTTACAACAAGAAACAAGTTTTATACATATTCAAGAAAATATATACACATGGTAAAAGTATGTTACAAATATGTTAGATCTATGAAAAATATTTATTTTTATATACTACAAGTGTTGGTTAATTTATATAACTAGTTGATTTTTTATGTAAATTAGTTTATATAAGTTATGGTTTATTTATTTTGTGTTCTTGACATTTAACAATGAATTGAAAGTAATTAGAGAACTATAATTTATTGGACATTAATTTTATAAAAGATGTTGTATTGTTAAATCTAGTGGACTTGTAAGAATTAAAACATGGTAAAAATTCATAAATTAAAAGTTATATACATATATTACTTGGGATAGTTTGTATATTCTAATCTTGCAAAAAATTCTAGACATATTATAAACTTGATATTATGATAGTACGTCTCAAGATGATTCCGTACATATAAAAAACTCGAAAAACAGAGTTAAAACGAATGAGATATGGATTTTTTAAGATACCGGTAACTATTTATATAAAAACTGTTTTTATAAAATTTAACAATCTGATCAGAATTTAAAACTGTGTTTTGAGGGCTTTTGGGTCCGAACCAGCTTAAGTATAAAACTAAAACGTTGCTCGAAATGGTGTTTTGCAATAAAAGCACAAGTTTCTAAGCTTAGAAATGCTTTAAAAATGGGTCAATCATTAATAAAACTAGTTAACTTTTTATACAAAATTTCCTGCACTTTTATAAAAAGTATAGTTGATGTTAGAAAATTAAAATGGCCTCTACGAGTGTTTTCGGGTCCGTTTATACTATAAAAACCTTAAGAAATATTAGTGTAACATCTACATAATATTAGTACGCGTTTTAAAACTATATATATATATTATTTATGAAATTATTTAAACTATATATTTAGACACTTATGAATAATAAAAATAGTAGGTCGAGCGAAAGTGATTAAAATTAATTATTGGACTAATAGACTATTTTCTACATGTTTAATCATATATATATATATATATATATATATATATATATATATATATATATATATATATATATATATAAACATTAAATAACAAAGATAACATAAAAACTACTTTACAAGTTTATTTATATATAAATACTTGGACATATAATGATAAGACAATATAAACATTAATCTTACAAGTGTTTACAAGTTTAGACAATTAATTATAAACGTAACATACACATTTGTTTTATAAACTAAACAAAAACTGTTAGGTGGTGATATAACTTATATAAATACATTGTTGTATTTATTTTCAAGTATACATTTCTTATACGACCTATATTTAATTAGGTTGCATCCCGACTTTTTATGCTGATTCTCATTGTTGATAATTCATTCATTCGTATCATTACTTGAGGTGAGTTTATAGCTCCGTTTTCACTTGTTTTACAATTACTTTACAAATCTCAAGGTGAGATACTTTGCTTGTTTTCACTTATGGACGCAAAAATTTTACTTTCATTCAAATGATTACGGATTAGCTTAAGTAGCATGAACTGTTAATTACTGTGAGTAAGCGTGAGTGTTATAAATAGATCTATTAGGATTGACATCACCGTCCATGATTGGTGCCAACAAGGCCAACGGGTGTTTACCATGTCGGATTCACTCAAGCACTTATTTTGATTGTCTGAAATTGAGTGACATACTCATACCATCGTAGCCTCGGTATCATGAGCTTAGCGCAATCGTAATTACACTTTGTGATATTGTGCGCATTACAATTATCATACAATTAAAATCTTGCGGTCCAACCTTTATACTTAACTAAACCTATGAACTCACCAACTTTATGTTGACACTTTAAGAATGTATTTCTCAGGTGATTAGGATGCTTGACATAATTGATGTGCATTGGAGTCCAAATTTTACAAGATTACATTCATGGATTTCTTCATACATTCAAACAACCAAATCTCGTTGTATTATTTTCAGTCTTTCATTTTGATGCAACGTTGGGACAAATATTATAACAAGTTCAATTTCAATTAAATCAATGAGATTACTTTTCAAACGACTCATTTAGAGGTCGTTCTCTTGTATCTTGTGCTATTGTATTATGAAGTAACACTCCCGGACATATTTCTGCTGTGACCCATTTTAGGGGTGTTACAACCCTTATCTCTTGTAATGGAACAACGTAGCCGTAAGAGAGTCGAACTTAACGACTCGTTAAATAAACAAAAGTGCTAATCGGGAGACACCTGAGAGATTTTCTTTAATTTCAGCAATAATAAAAGGTTATTTGTTGTATTGGTCAAATCAATAAGTTATGTCCATTCCCGATATCTTTAAAAATCGAAACATATATCTTGTGTTAAAATTGCAATTATGCCGTAACTATGGGAGTAAGTTATGACGTAATTAACAAATTTGAAAATTTTAAAACAGTTAAACAGCCCAATTACGGCATAACTGGGCTGATCCAGTTATGACATAACTAATGTCTATGGTATAAAAAGAATGTGGTTACGGCATAGCAATTTCTTTACCACATTTTTAACCCTAATTTCTCTCAGTAAAAAAACACTTTTTACTGTTTCAATCCGATCAAGTCGATCCATCATGGCCGGTAATTCATTCTCCCCCTATTCCTTATGTTTAATATTGCTATGATGATTTATATCTTGTTTTAATTAGCTATTGATTGATTGGTTTGATTATTTGCAAGTATATTTCTGTTTATGCTTTATAATTCCCAACCCGAATTGATAATTGGTTATGGATTAGTAATCAAATGGTTAAATTGATGGGATGTCCTGGTTTTTGGATATATGGAATGTTAAACTAGTGTTTGGATTCATATGGGGACGATTTATAAATCAATGATAATACCGAATTTCTGAGTGGTGAGACTAATGGTCTATCAAGTTGTTAAAATGAATGTTTTATAATAGGTGTGGGAAGTCTGCGTAAGAAGCAATTACGCCGTAATTATGGGATAGGTTTACGGCGTAATTACTTGAGTTATGACGTAATTGGGGGAATAATAACGCCGTAACTGCCTCCTGATGACAATTTTTCAGGAGTATGGGATTACCACTTTGATTCATTTCTCCATATAACTTTTGTAAGGGTATTTCTTAGGTTCTCCCAACGATTGGCTCAACTTTAACAACAGCGAGTTTTCATAAGATAGCCAAAAGGAATTTCGTACCAACCATAATACCTTGCTAAAAAAGGATATTGAGGGTCTCGAGGCCCTTGACTTTGCTGACTTTGGTACTATGCATGAGGGACGAGCCCTTAGGAACTTGATCCGTTCTGTCAGCTATAAGCACTAAGATAGGACTTTTACCTCACAAGCTTGGAACAAGTTGTTTAGGATCCAAGAACCGGTGATTCGGGAGTATGTCTTGGAGTTCTTGTCTAGCTTTAAGCTAAGAGATCATGTTATGGAATTAGATATTGTTGATACTATGGTTTTTTAGTTGGGGGGAGTTAAGAGGAGTATGACCATGAGGCAGTTCATTTCGGCACTAGGATTGTATACGAACGAGGGAATGGACAATAACCTGTTTAAGTTCTTTCGTGATGCTTGTGTTTGGAACAGGCCCAAAAACTACAACCCTACTGCCTACTTCATTGATATCTTAACCCGAAACCACTATGACACTAAACGTTCCCCATCCTACACCACCATCAAAAACCCCATCTGTCATTTGGTGCACAGGTTGCTCACCTTGTTTGTCACAGGTAGACATAATGCAAAGGAAATAGTTACCTTGGAGGACTTATTCTTTTTACACACCATGGATGAAAGGGATATTATCGATGTTTCCTGGAATATAGCTAAATTCTTATCCGATAAAGCTAAGGGGACTAAAAAGAAGAGCATGATGGTTGGTGCATACCTGATTGGGAGGATTGCCAGGTATTATGGGTTGATCACTAATGCTTATTGGAGGAGAGTTACCTTGGGTCAGGGGATTACACTACTTAACATAGTGAAATTGGTCGAGTTAGGTATTTACAGGTTTAATGCATTAGGTCAAAGAGAGTTAGTTGATGATATGCTTAATGATAGCGAGGATGAGGCTGCTGCTGCTGAGGCTATGAGAGCTCAGGAAAAAGAATGTGGTGTAAGGCATCACCCTAACATGTCCTTCACTAATAGGCTTAGGCCAATGGACGATAGGCTAGGTGACATTGACTCTAACATCTACACTTTGAGTAACAAGGTTGAAGACCTCACTACACTTGTGTCTGGGATGTCAGAGCAATATGATCAATTTTATAGGGAGTTTGATAGGATGAGATTGGAGCAGGATAGGTTCCATGCTTGGAACACTAATCACATGTTGCAACTACTATCCTATCACCATATTAAGCACACCCGGTACTTTTATGTTCCAAACATTCCTGATATAGGGGTTCAGCAAGGTGTGAACTTCATGACCAACTTGTAGATATTCTCCACCACTCCTACTGCTCCTGATGACCCATTTGGCTTATTTTGTACTCCCGCTGCTGGACCTTCTATTTCCTACAACCCCAGGAATGACATGGACGAGGAGTAATTCCTCATTTATTTTTAGACCAAGAAACAATTTATACTTTCGAATAATTGTTATGTCTGTAATAATTTGGATTTGTAGGATGTAATTTTACCTTTTTTATCTATGTTTTATTGCTGACCATTGTGTTTTAGCTTTAATAGAACTCTGAGCATAGAAGGAAATTATGGCATAACTAACTCCAGCTGTTACGCCATAATTGACAAGGCTACAACTTAACTGGGCCGATCTAGTTATGCCGTAATTACCATAGGAACAGATGAGCTGTGTCAAGGTTACGGCGTAACTAGGCCGATCCAGATACGCTGTAATTCTCCCTTGAATGGTGAATTTGAAAGAAGTGAGGACCTTTTGTCTAAGAATCTTATGAGGGGAGTTTTTCAGTTATTATTTCTATTTTCTTTTTTATTTTTAATTCTGTACAAATGGTACTTTGTACATTTCTAGTTGGGGGAGTAGAAATAAGAACCGCTTGACTAATTTTTGCCCTTGATTTTTAGTTTTCTTTGAAAAATTGTGCCAAATTAAAAAACAATTTGACATGTTTTTCTTATCTAAACTAGATTAGATCTTTGTCGAGCGCACTATTACCCTTTATTTTAATTGGTGAGGTTAAGCCTAATGATTCCGTTTTCATCTATTATACAAAAATCCACCAAAATATGAGTGTGCCTTTAGTATTGTAGACTTTAGAACTTGGCCTGTATATCATTTCGAGACCTAATTGAATACCAGGAATAGACTATTCATAAAGGTAACATTTAGGAATTAACCCAAAATACAACCCATATGTGTAATGTAGTGTGCGTTTATCGACTTGTTACACTGACTTGTTGACCTCCTGTGTTAAAACCCCTTTTTGCACTCATTTTTAAAGCAAGATACCCCTAGATCATCCTGTTGAGACAATTTTTGTTTTAACCCAATATGTTAAATGTATCATTTCACCATTTTTCCTTAGCTAACCATGTAGTCTATATTTTATTTGTGTTGAAATCTCTGGCTACTTAAGTCCATGGTTTGGGGAAATGGGTTCGGAAATTTTGTGCATTCGTGGAAGACCTATCACTCTTGATCTATGAAGACCCCCATGTATCATCATTTTCGATATTGTTCATCTCAAGTGGGGGGATATGTATGTTGTATGTTGTAAAAAAAAGTTTGTGTAAAGTTCTGTAGCATATTTATGTTGGTTACGTGTTATAAACCAACAAGTTGTTCGAGATATGAAGATGGTGCACCTATAATCCATCTGTATGATTTTGAAGGTTGGGCTAGTATGATATGCTTCATCATTTCAAAGCAGGACCTCATCATTACATCCAATACTAGCCCATTATTTTGATTAGATTTCCACACTTGGATACTTGGACTTATGGATGGACAGTAGACCGTTATGACAACCGTAGATTATTTAGACTATTTGTTTTGTGTTTATTTTGTTTAACATCAATTAAATATGCATCCCATGTCTTATCCTACCCTTTGTAACAATTCTGAACTTTAGCCTACTCGAGTTAAGGACTGAGCAATCGCATGTGTCTCGTCCATTAATTTGGCCGAGCATGTGAGATTTTGTTGCCTTTCCTGGGATAGTGGTATCAGAAAGAGTCAATCACATGTTTAAACCTGTGTGTGTCACCCATGTTGCCTTTAAGAGCTATTTAGACCTTAATTCTAACTGGTCCAGATTTGTGTACTCACCAAGCTTATGATAGAATACATGCCATGACAGTGCAATTGAGTGATCACCCAAAAAATGCAACACTTAGACTAGCAAGAGTTGAGTAATTTTGATCCCTTTTTATAAGGTGCTCAACTTTGATGTTTTCTAGCATAACTAAATTATGAATTGATCGTGTCAATAGTATATATATATATAATATAGGTAAATTAGTAAATTGCTTCTAATCCAAGCGATAAACCAACTCAAAAATAAAATATAATTCCGGAAGTATCGATTTCGAAAGCAAACCTTTCTAGTCATTTCCCGGGTCGTTTTTGTTCCTGCGAGGTGTAAATTGAACTTCGTGTTGACGTTTGTGATCGGGATTTTGAATAGATTAAGATTTTTGATTTTGGATTCTAATTTCTACAAAAATAAAGCAAAAACAAGCAACAATTAAAGCTAGAACGAATTAAACAAAAAAAAAGTTAACGGTATTCTAAAAACGCAACCTAAAAACCTAAAACAACAAATTTTAACCCTAGAAATGCAAATTTAATTTTTAAAAGTCTTAAATGGTAAAAGAAAATTTTAGAAAAAAGAATTATATTTTTTTGACTTTTATTTAATTTATTATGAATTAAAAACAGTTTTAATCTAAAAATATTATTAAAAATAGTAAACTAAATTATAAAATTCTGAAAAAAACAGGAAAAGTACTTTAAGTGATGCAGAATGCAAGAAAAATAAGACCTTTGAAAAACTGCTTATAAATAAGCAGTTAATAAGCCAAACATCTTATTAAGCTAATTGGCTAAAAACCCCTTAAATACCAACTACACCCAAGGTCTAACAGAAAAGACCCAAAGGCGCAGATGGTTAAGGTGTTGGTGTTAAAACGTTGGGGGTTAAGGTAGAGGTCCAGGGTTCGACCCTGGGCTTCCCTATACTCCCAATGTTTTTATTTGCTATTTTTTTACAAACTTATTTAAAAGCTTAAAATAATCACTTTTTGTAAAAACACTTTTATTGAAAAGCTCTAATAAGCGGGGAAGGAAAAGGGGGGCCCTGAGGGCTCGCGGGGGTGGGCGAGGGGGCGGGGGGGTAGGGGGGGGGGGGGGAAATAAGCTCTGAAAGAGTGGCAGTTTGGTTTTTTTAGACACTTTGATATTTTAAGCTGAATTGATGGCTTATTTTAAGACTCAAAGAGCAAGCTAAAAGCTAATAAGCTGAAAACTATTAATTACTAAGACTTAATAAGCACTTAAAGACCAAAAATAAGTAAAAAGAATAAGCTGGAAGACAACTAAAAAGCAATAAGACAGTGGACTTAAGAATGCTATTAAGGGACTTATGACAAACTTCAAACCAAGAATAGTCACTAATAAGTACTAGGCTTTAAGCTGAAAAGTCAAAACAGATTGAAATTGATATCCCAAGAATACATAGAAGCTAAAAATAAGGAATTTGATTTAGAAAATAAGCTATAAAAGGCAATTGAAAACTGGCTTTTTAAACTTAGAAAATGAGACTTAAGACTTAACAGATTTTTGACTCAAATCAAAGAGACAAGTGTACACTTATTTCAGATCATTCATACTATATTAAGGACTCAAAACATGTATGAAAATAACACCTAAAAGCAATTTATAGGATTCTAAGCAAATAAGCTATTTATTAAATCCCCATGACCACAGTTTAAAACCAATAATAGATTAGACCTTAAAACTTAGATTAAAATTTAAACAACTTATTATAAATGACTTGTAGGCTAACTTAAAGCTTGTTAAACTCAGCTTAATGGTCACAAGTCAATCAAACAGTACTAACCTAGGCTAGTACTGCTTGTGCCAAACACCCCTTTAAAATTCCAAAAAGCATTTTTAAGCTGAAACAATTTAAACTAAGCCTTAAATTTTAAAAACATATTAAGCACTAAGCTAATTAAGAATAAACAAGCAATGAATTTAGGAAAATAAGCACTAGAATAAGCTGTTTTCAAAAATAGTGTTAACCAACAGCACTAATATGAAACTAGCAGTATTAACCATCAAACAACTTTTAAGGTTTAAACTAGAATCAATAAGCTATAATAAGACAGTTTAAGCACAGATAAGCAACAAAAATAAGCAGTCTAATAAGTAAATCATAAATAAGCTTTTTTTTAAAAATAAAAATAAAATGAGAACTTACTTTTTATTGCTCAATCCTTGAGAGTACAATGCTTGGGAAGTAAATTACAATACTGAAAAGAATGAAAATAACAAAATAAGCTGTAAATAAGCAATAAGCTAGACTCAAAACTAGATATCTTTTACTGTGTGATTCCCACCCTATTTATAGGGTAATGTGGTGCTCTTTGTGAGGTAAAACCACCTTCAATCACCTTCCAATCATTCCATATTTGTATATGGAAAGCTTAAATAATTGCCAATCACTATTAAAACCGCTTCTTAATTGTTTTGACTTCTTCCTTATCCCTTGACGCGTCAATTCTTGACCAATAAGAGGTCTCTAAAGAGCCATGTGGCTCTGGGAGTGTGTAAGGGTTGTATTCGCAGCTTTGGAGAAGGGTTTTGCCATGTTTTGGGTGTTGGCGCCTTTTTCGGGCTAATTAAATTATAATTCAAATTGGGGGTTAAAGGAGATAACGACCATTAGGTGTGTGGGACTAACGGTGTAAAGGTGTTGAGGACTAGCAGTGAAAATGGTTTTAATGGGATTATGGGTTAAAAGTTAACGGGTTGGTGGTTTAAATAATTGGGCCGGTTTGGTTTATTTTGGACTTTGGGCTTTTTATTGTTTAAGGCATAATGGTTTTATGTTAATGAGCTGATCCGACCCATTAACTTGGGTACGGGTTGGCCCACTAAGATGCATTCGTCTTCGGCTTCGGTTTTCCACGCTCTTTCTAATCTCGTGCTAGGTTTTGTCCGGTTTTGCCTTGTTTTTTTTATTTTTGTGAATATCCGTTACCTGCACAGTACATAACGCAAAACAAGCATATTTTTGGCATTTTGTGTCTGTTTTTTGGTTATTTAAGCTTGTTTTATTTAGAAAAATGTATGTGTATTTAAGCACATACCAAATCCCCTCATACTAAAATATTGCTGTGTTCTCACGCAATGAAATAAATCCATGCTTAGAAAACAAAAAATTTCAACCCCCTTAAATTAAATACCTTGAAAAGTAGTAAAGTGTAAAATTAAAAGGTATTAAGAAATTACTAGTTTTTTAAACACTCCCCGTTTTTACCATTTTTCTTTCTTGTACACATATTTTTTTTAATTTTTTATTATGTACAATATGATGGACTTCCATTATTGATCATAACTTTTAGGATCACTGAATAAGAAACCCCTCAATCCTAAGGTGCCCTAGAAGGATAAATTCATCGTCTTTGATTTTTCACTTATTCCGAAACTAAGCTTAAAAATGAAATCATTGTTAATTACAAGTTGGGATGCTAACACTACTCATATTTGTAATTTGTGTAAAATTTCTCTTCCCGACAGATATTATATATTAAGGTGTGTGTGCTCAATTTGAATTTTGACATCCAACCCACATTTTTAGATAGTTACAACCTTTCCAAGTTTCACGTTCCACTTTTAGTTATATGAATTCAAAGGTGAGATTGTCCCATGTAGCAACATTTCTTCTCGGCACATCCCAAGCTCGTCGGCTAAGTGACCGGGCTTTTGACACCCCTCAGAGAATAATCTGTCGAGACTTTTCTGATTTTTGAACCCTTTACTAAAAACTTTCCGTAAAACTTAGTAAGTTTATAGCTCAAAGCAAGTTAATTCCTCTAAAATTAAGACATTGTAGGTAAGTTAATTCCCTTAGAGTGACTTTCTTCTCGGAACCTCCCGACCTCATCGGTCAAGTGCCCAGGCTTTTGACACCTCACAGAGAATACTGATCAGAATTAACAAACGTCCGGTTTCAAAGTTTTTTAGGGATTAACAAGTTTAAGTTCAAAAGAATGTTTAAATTTTAGAAAAAAGACATTTCCCTTTATTTATTAAGCAACTTATACTAGCAACATTATTATATTTTTCACATCATTTTCATTTTTTCATTTTTTTTCATTTTTTTCATCATTTTTTTTGCAACATTTATATTTACACTGTATACAGGGAAAATTTCATTTTAGAAAATTAAAACATATTTTTGATCAAAAACGCTTATTTATTAATTCATCGATAAAGCTTTTTACTCTAAAATGTTGATCTTAACGGACTTTTAAGAGTGATAAAACTCTGATTTGTCTTTCAAAAAGAGCACGTATTATTAGTCATTTTAGAAGGCACTGGGAGAAAAAGCCACAAATTACACTTATGAGCTTTTAAGATTTCCAACTAATCCTTGCTTAGCATTCCAACTTATATTTAACTCTATCATTTCTCGTTCTTCGCAAATTTAAATTCTTTAATAAAAAGATCCGCCAATGCTTAGCCAAATAAAATTAGGCTTTGCATATTAAAGTCATTTATGAAAACTTGCAAAATCTTGGCCTTTTGAGCTAGAATTCACATTTTAAAGCTTTATGTATAAAGAGTAACAAAAGCTTATACATTAAAAAGGTTAAGGGAGTAAGCTAGAGCTCAACACACTCGGTCAAGTCAAAAATTATTCTTATTCTCACCAGCGGAAAGTCAACATTTGTGATAAACACTTATTTTTTTTGCAATTTTTTTTAATTTTAGCATAAAATCATATTTTTTTTGTATTTTCTTGGTAAAATAGGGTTATGTGAAAGACATAGACAAATGCAAGCGAGATCAAATCGATAGATTCCCCCCTCATACTAGAACGATACATTGTCCTCAATGTGTGGGGGTTGCCAACCCCCTCATACTAATTCCAAAGTATATTCCTAATATAAAAGGGAATCTCACGTAAATCTAAAGCCGTTTATTAATTATGCCAAAGATTAAACGTTAGTCAATAAGATCAAGGATATAGGATTCCCAAAATAAGCATGCAAAGGGATGAAGATCGAGTGAGCGTTGGACAAAACCACGAGCACGAGAGTCTTCATAATCTGGGGAATCCTGCCAATCATCACAGACAACAAAAACACAAGATTGGAAGAGGCGAGCCCCCTCACGTCACACTTATTAGAAAATAGAAAGAAGACAGAAACACGGGTTGCCTCCCGAGAAGCGCTTTGTTTTTGTTAACCGAGTCACGAGCTTGACTCGATCCCCTATACTTGATTTGGTCAAGGAGGATAGAAATGGAGATAAGGAACATCCAAGATTGGCATGTCCCCTCCATAGATCATCATCGGACTTTCATTAAGGAAATTATGAATGATCTTGAAAGCTTTAAATCCCCAATGAGATAAGAGATGAGGAGATTTCTCCTCTTTTGAAACAAGAATTCCAGGATTGAAAACTTTGTCCTCAATTTCGGATGAAAATGGAAGCAAAGTTTCAAGCACTAGAGAAAGACGATCACTGATGAATGAGAGAGAAAATTTATTTAGTGATAGAAATCTATTGGATTGGACTTCAATAGATATTCCCAGATCGAAAGTCTTGTTTCTATTTTTGGAAGGAAAAGAAACTACAAGATCGGATTCGCTGAAATTAGTAGAAAGAGTGAAGTTCAGATACTGACAAAGGGTAGGATGGGTAGGTAAAACATTAGGCATATGAACTCTAGGTTCTCCAAAAATATCTTTTACAACAACTCTAGTCAACTTGCCCGGATCGAGCTCATACTCAAGAAAAAGATTATTCTCTTCAGAGTCAGCCATCACTATCAATACTCGGTGGTTTCGAGTCATCCGCAACAAGAAATATATCAATCTCCTCCATAAGAGAGTCACTATCCTTAACGGGTATAGGAGATGAGGAGAAAGATTCCATTATGGCATCAGAAATTTTAGAATTAAGTTCTTCCGGAGGTCGAGGAGATGAATTATCATATAATAACTTCTTAATAAGACGGATATCTTCCTTCGGATCAAAGTTGGTTTTAGCAATTCCCGATAGAATTAGATTGATAAGAGCTAGCTCACTGGCGAACTCCTCGAGAAGGAAATCAATCTTAGGGGAAGTTATCACGGTATCTTTATTAAGCAATGATTCTATTAGATCAAACTCTGCATTAAAGTGATGCGGATCTATCTTAGTGGAAATGATTTCTTCATCAAAAAGAGAATTCGAATAAATTTTGAAATTTTCCTTCGGAGCGTCCTCATCAGAAAATGACCCGTCATCACTAGAGGAAGAATCATTGTAAGAATTAACGAGAGGATTAGAAAAAGTCATAAAATCATCACAAACGGGCACATCACACTCACTTTTAATATCGGATAAATCCTCGGACTCACTTGGGGTTAGGTTAAGGTCCTGAACACTAGACTCTTTTTCTTCGTCTAAATCCGTTTCCAGAATAGTGACAAGATGCTCATCCTCCATTACGAGAGAGTCTGTAATTGGAAAGTCGGGTGTGATTGCATCTGATGGAGGATTTTCATCAATACTCTCTTTGTAAGAATTGTCATCATCGTCAGAATAGTAAACGGGAGGCTTCCAATACTGAGAACTATCCTGCTCTTCCTGCTTTAGTTGATTCGAAGTATTACCAAGAGTTTGTAAATCTTTAGAGAGTTGAAGCAACAATTCTTGCATACTTTCTGTATCATTATGCTTTTCTTCCAAAGTTTGCATAATTGTAAGAATACTCTTCTCAGCTAGCAATACTGCAATACTCTTTTCTTCAGGAGGTTGATTATTATTTTTCAAACAGGTTCATATAGCTTTTATTAGTTTCTCTTTAGCAAGCAACATTTCCGTACTCATTTCCTGACGAGGTTGATGAATGACGGGATACTGCGGGGGTTGGAATTGGTCAAAACCGGAAGAATTAGAATTATAGCAAAAATTGGGCTCATAGAAATTTTGATTCATCGGTTGACATTCAAAAGTCGCATGAGGACCCCCGCAGTCTTCACAACAAAGATATTGTTGTGGAAAACTTGGTGAAGTTTGTGGAAAATTATCAAGGTTTTGATTGAAACACGGGTCCTGATAGTAAACAAACGGAACTTGTGATGGACAATCGTAACCATAAATAGCGTCGTTTCCACATAACTCACAAGCAAAACATGGACATCCATATTCATCACTCAGACTTCCACAGAAGAAACATATGAATTGATCGGATGATTCCATGAGAATTAAACAATTGGGAGATAAAGAAGAATATTTTTGAGATTTTTTTTATTAACAACAAACATAATATTTTTGGTAACCGAAAGTCAATTTGCCCACGGTAGCTCTTTAGAAAAACTTGCAAAGGAGCGGAGGAATTGGTAAGCGCAAAGCGTTTTAAAAACCTTTTCCTTTAGGGTGAAGTTCTTAGGATCAAACCTGCCTTATACCCCTCTTATAGCTTGTATTTCCAAAGGTGAGCCGATTATAACAAATGACAACTCGATTTTGTTGTTTTTAATTTTTTTTTAGATTTTTGATTACTTTATAATATTTTTGTATTATTATTTTTTTTATATACGAAAATATTCACAAAAACAAGAATAACTTCCGAGGAAGGATCTTCAAAAAATAATCTTCAAACGATAACTTGAAATTTCACAGATCCCCGTATAACGGCGGAATTTTTGGGTTCGGGGCTTGGTCTAGGTTGTGTGTTGATTGATTGTGTTTGTGTAGTGTTTGTGTGTGAGTGAGAGGGTGATTCGTTTCGTGTGGTGTTTGTGCTGTGAGCTGTTTTTGTTTGTCGTGTGTGTTTTTTTAGTATGATTTAGGGTGTGGTGGTTAAGTGTGGTGGGAAGGAAAAACCATCACTTTTGCTAGATAAACCAAAAAATCAGGAGGGGGGGGAATTGGGGAAAGGAGGGGAGGCTAAAGGAAAGGGGGGAGGAAATCCAAACAAATATAAATTGCTCCCTCAAAAAAAACCAAAACAGAATGCCCTAATTTTTTAGACTAAAAATTGGATTTTCAGTAAAAAACTATGGCCTTCGCTCCTCAGATATAATGTCTGTAAAAAATCAAAAAAAACCAAACAGATGCCTAATTTTTTTCAGGCTTATAAAGATTTTTGTTAGGGTCATTGTTAGTTTTTTAGTGGCATTGTTTGGTTTTTTGGGTTTTTTTTACAGAGTGTAAATCGAGAGGCCTTAGTTGCTGACAAAAAACAATTTTAGCCTGATGGTTTGAAAAAAATTAGGGCATCTGTTTGTTTTTTTTAGGGCACTTTGTTTGGTTTTTCTGGGTTTTTTGGGATTTTCACCAAAATTGGTTTTATCATGACGATTTCATCCCTATACTTTATATATATTAATTTTATATATATATATCTATATATATATATATATATATATATATATATATATATATATATATATCATATCTCATATATATTATATAATTTATATTATTAGGCGAAGACGGCAAAAATCACTCATCTAGCAAGCGACAAACCAAATAAAATTAAAATTAACTTCCGGAAGTTATCGAGCTTGAAAGTAACCCCTTCTAGGCGTTTCCCATGTCGTTTTTGTTTCGACGAGGCGTGAATTGAACTTCGTGTTGACGTTTGTAATCGGGATTTTGAATAGATTAAGATTTTGGTTTTGGATTTTAATTTCTACAAATATAAAGCAAAAACAAGCAACAAATAATGCTAGAACGAATTAAACACAAAAAAAAATTAACGGTATTCTAAAAACGCAACCTAAAAACCTAAAACATCAAATTTTAACCCTAGAAATGCAAATTTAATTTTTAAAATTCCTAAATGATAAAAGAAAATTTTAGAAAAAAGAATTATATTTTTTTGACTTTTATTTAATCTATTATGAATTAAAAACAGTTTTAATCTAAATATATTATTAAAAATAGTAAACTAGATTATAAAATTCTGAAAAAAAAAACAAGAAAAGTACTTTAAGTGATGCAGAATGCAAAAAAAAATAAGACATTTGAAAAACTGCTTATAAATAAGCAGTTAATAAGCCAAACAGCTTATTAAGCTAATTGGCTAAACACCCTTCAATACCAACTGCCAACAAAAAAACAACTCAAAAAAAAAAAGAAAGCAAATAAAAATATAAAAATGCAAAAAAAAAAACCAAAAAAAAAAAAATATGCACAAAGCAAAAAAAACTGCAACAACTTATCCAATCTAACCGAAAAGACCCAGGGCGCAGATGGTTAAGGTGTTGGTGTTAAAAACGTTGGGGTTTAAAGTAGAGGTTGGAGTTCGAAAGGTCACGAACGAAAATTCGATACCGACGACGATTGTCGATACCGCTAATTCGAGGTTCGAGCGACGCCGAACCGACGAAAAGGAAACTAAACATGAGAGTTTCCGAATACGAGGTGCTTGTTCGAAGATTCGTTCGACCGAGACACGATCGATTATCTTAGAAGGATGGTGTCGAACGAAACGGCATTCTAACTTAAATGGATTCGCACTTCGGTTTATAGCCCTGGGCTTCCCTATACTTCCAATGTTTTTATTTGCTATTTTTTTACAAACTTATTTAAAAGCTTAAAATAATCACTTTTTGTAAAAACACTTTTATTGAAAAGCTCCAATAAGCTGGGAAATAAGCTCTAAAAGAGTGACAGTTTGGTTTTTTTAGAACACTTTGATATTTTAAGCTAAACTGATGCTTATTTTAGGACTCAAAAAGCAAGCTAAAGGCTAATAAGCTGAAAACTAACAATTACTAAGACTTAATAAGCACTTAAAGACCAAAAATAAGTAAAAAGAATAAGCTGGAAGACAACTAAAAGGCAATAAGATAGTGGACTTAAGAATGCTATTAAGGGACTTATGACAAACTTCAAACCAAGATTAGACACTAATAAGTACTAGGTTTTAAGCTGAAAAGTCAAAAAAGATTGAAATTGATATCCCAAGAATACATAGAAGCTAAAAATAAGGAATTTGATTTAGAAAATAAGCTATAAAAGGCAATTGAAAACTGGCTTTTTAAACTTAGAAAATGAGACTTAAGGACTTAACAGATTTTTGACTCAAATCAAAGAGACAAGTGTACACTTATTTCAGATCATTCATACTGTATTAAGGACTCAAAAAAAGTATGAAAACAACACCTAAAAGCAATTTATAGGATTCTACGCAAATAAGTTGTTTATTAAATTCCTATTACCACAGTTTAAAACCAATAATAGATTAGACCTTAAAACTTAGATTTAAATTTAAAACAACTTATTAAAACTGACTTGTAGCTAACTTATAAAGCTTGTTTTAAAAACTCAAGCTTAATGGTCACTAATCAATCAAACAGTGCTAACTTAGGGTATACTGCTGTGTGCCAAACACCACTTTAAAATTCCAAAAAGGCATTTAAAGAGCCTGAAACAAGATTTAAACTAAGCCTTAAATTCTAAAACCATATTAAGCAATAAGCTAATTAAGAACAAATAAGCAACGACTTTAAGAAAATAAGGACTAGAATAAGTTGTTTTCAAAATCAGTGTTTAACAAAACAATACTAATATGAAACTACAGTATGAACCATCACAAACAACTTTAAGCTTTAAAACTAGAATCAATAATCTATAATAAGACATTTAAGCACAGATACGCAACAAGAAATAAGCAGTCTAATAAGTAAATCATGAATAAGCTTTTTTTAAAAATAAAAATAAATTGAGAACTTACCTTTTATTGCTCAATCCTTGAGAGTACAATGATTGGGAAGTAAATTACAATACTGAAAAGAATGAAAATGACAGAATAAGCTATAAATAAGTAATAAGCTAGACTCAAAACTAGATATCTTTTACTGTGTGATTCCTACCTAATTTATAGGGTAATGTGGTGCTCTTTGTAAGGTAAAACCGCCTTCAATCACCTTCCAATCATTCCATATTTGTATATGGAAAGCTCAAATCATTGCCAATCATTATTAAAACCGCATCTTAATTGTTTTAACTTCTTCCTTATCCCTTGATGCGTCAAATCTTGACCAATAAGTGGTCTCTAAAGAGCCACGTGGCTCTGGGAGTGTGTAAGGGTTGTATTCGCAGCCTTGGACAAGGGTTTTGCCCTGTTTTGGGTGTTGGCACCTTTTTCGGGCTTATTAAATTATAATTCATATTGGGGGTTAAAGGAGATAACAACTGTTAGGTGTGTGGGACTAACGGTGTAAAGGTGTTGAGCACTAACTGTGTTAGTCCCTAAGGACTAACGATGAAAATGGTTTTAATGGGATTATGGGTTAAAAGTTAACGGGCTGGTGGTTTAAATAATTGGGCCGGTTTGGTTTATTTTGGACTTTGGGATTTTTATTGTTTAAGGCATAATGGTTTTATGTGAATGAGCTAATCCGACCCATTAACTTGGGTACGGGTTGGCCCACCAAGATGCATACGCCTTCGGCTTTAGTTTTCCACGCTCTTTCTAATCTCGTGCTTGGTTTTGTCCAGTTTTTGCCTTGTTTTTGTTTTTTTGTGAATATCCGTTACCTACACAGTACATAACGCAAAACAAGCATATTTTTGGTTATTTAAGCTCGTTTTATTTAGGAAAAGGTATGTGTATTTAAGCACAAACCATGAATTAATTTCTCTGAGTTAAATCGAGGAAATTTTCTTATAAATTATTTCAACAGTTCTACTTAAGGGCAAGTAGAAGTCAAGTGGGGGAATATTTGATGACATCAAATAATTAATACTTTTAAGTATCAAAATCCCTATGAAAATGCTTGTAATTATTATTTATTTGCCTGAATATGGTACTTAATCAGTCTATATGACATCTACAAGAAAATACAAGCACTGGTACATAATGACACGCGAGATGGACGAAATAATGAAGTTTGGACTCAGTTACAACGTAACCACTTCGAAAGAGTTCCATCGTAGTTCATACTAAGATTACTTGCTATTGAAGAAGTTACGGCGTAATTGCTTAGTCACAATTACGGCGTAACTATGACACGTCAATGTAGCTGCGGATGCTTAGTCACCATTACAGCATAATCATCCTCTTTAATTATGCCGCGATCCCTTTTTTGCCTATGGTATGGAAAAACTACATCAGCAATGTTACGGCGTAAATGGACACTTACAGTTACGTCGTAACCACCATAAAATCTATAAATATCGTGAATTCAGGCTCATTTGAGATATCTCTATTCCTACAGCCCCTACAAAGGTTTGGAGAAAAACCACCTTTGTTAGCAAAAAGCTATAAACAAGAAGGAAGGATGAAGAAACCATGTTAACGTGTGGCAAGAATAGATTTAGGAGTCCGCTGTCTAGAACTTGTTTCCCATGCTTTTTCTTTACATTATCCTAGATCTAAATATGGTGTAATTATCCTTAATATTATCTTTGTTTTATTCCCTTTTGGTTTCCTTCTTTTTCCTGTTATTATTATAGTTATCTGGATATTGCTTTTGATATAGGATCTTAGTCTAGGTTTTGAGTTGAGGTTGTGAGAACCTTGAGTGTGTAGATACCCTCTTCACTTAAGTGTTTCTATTCTCCGATTATTTAGAATATCTTAACACACATATAGAGGATGGATTCGTTTAGGGTTTTTAGAGAGAGAAATAGGTGGTTGGATGAACACTTAGAGAGAGAAACAAAGAAAGAACTATTAGATTACCAAAAATGAGAAAATGATCAACCAACACCCTCTTCATGTATGGAGAGGGTATACATATTCCTAGCTATGGTCGGCCATGGGCTTAGTCATGGACTTTCCATAAGCCTTTTGGCCCGGTTAGCTTATTAACATTACATATAATTACTCTACAAGCTACGACTAGCTATATTGGAAGTGACCGATACTTTTCGTATTTCTAACATAAATGAAAATCGAAAATGACAAAGTACCAATACGAAATTATCTCAAGTACAAAAGTATGAAATGTTAAATGACAACAAGTAAGTCTCCAATTCAAGGATCCTAAGGTCTCGCTAGCCATGCAGTCTCGTCACCTTAAACTTTGCTAAATTCACCTAAAAATAGATACTCTCAAGTGTCAACATTACATTGGTGAACTCGTAGGTTTAAACACAAAACAATTAAAAAGTTGCGAACATATAAAATCATTGGACAATACTAGGTTGTGAACACGCGCTATCAAACTCATATCAAAACATAGGTAGGCGTTACTCCCGATCCAGTCACACACAATACAAGTAGGCATTACCCCCGATCCAGTCACAAGCTAGCATAGCAATCATGTACCATCAATATGAGTTACATAGTTTGGCTATAAAGGCATAGCAACTCATACGTTTATGTATCCACAAATGTTCCACACAAATTGTACACATAGTTGTTCCACACAGATAGCAATACAACCATGTCTAAAATGAAACTAAAACAAAACCATTTAATCACAGCATGAAAACATTTCAAAAATCATAGTTGAGTACCATTTTCACCCCAAGAAAACATTTAAAAAGGGGCTACGAGAACTCACATCAATGATCACAAAGCGCGCACAAAATTCAAGCTAAGAATCTACACATAATAATGCACGGGTTACACATGGTCAAGGCTTTACGACCTTAACTATGTAACCTTCAATTGATGGACTATTAATGTTTGTAAACACATCTATGATCCAACCCGACATGTTCCCACACACTATCTACCCTTCAATTATGTTTTACTTTAACATTCAAAATTCCAGATTATTGCAGAAAATTGAGGTCACTTTAAGAATTTTTTTTTAAATACTAAACTACCTCCTCTGACTTCTAAATTCCGACCACATCAACTCCAATAAGTTATAAACCTACTGGAATTTTTCCATGTGATAAAAATAAGTCTAACTATTTTTAAAAAATTCCATAACATAAACTGTCTAGAAAATGACCTGATGGCACACCAAAATGTTGGATTTTTCTAAAAATACTTAGATAACTTAAAAAGCTTTGAAAATTTTATTGAGGTTACTAGACACCTACAACCCTTTCCTGATTTAATTGCAAAATTTTATCTTAAGATTTGATGGGGTTTTGACCTCACCAACATGACCCAACTCTGTCCAGAAAACTGAGATTCGACAACAAATCTTGTAAAAATATTTTGACTGACTTTCGCTCATCCTTAACTCATGAAGCCTAGTTTTTCAGAAAGTAAACTCTTTGAAGATAATTTTAGACATTAGAAACTCGATCTAACTTAATGTTATCATCTAGTTATGAATAAAAAAATCTAACCCAAAAAATTTGCTCAACCTCAATTCTAAATTTAACGCATTCAAACCCTAACCAAATGCATAATTAATCCACTAATTAACTCCCAATCATAATTTAATGTTCCATTATAATTATTTACAGAGATTTATGAAACCCTAAATTTCCATCAATTAAAAAGTTACATAAACTAAATTAAGAAAAAGATGAATAAAGGATTATACCGAGAACCTTTTAACACGAAAACTCACGATCTTTCTTCTTAAAAATTCTTCAAAACTTTTTGATGTGTTCTTGCTCTTGGGGAATAGTCGACCGAACCAAACAATGGAGGAGGAAAAAGTGTTTTAGGGTTTAGGGATTAAGGGGTATTTATACTTGGTTTGTTTCTTTATAAGATAAGGATTATAAAAAAAATCTTTTCTTTCCCCTTTTTTTTCTATATGGCCGGCCCAAACACCCCTTTAAATATATTTTTTTAAATACTTTATATTATGCATTTACGTAAAAACCTAAATTTTACTTAAAGTATAATTACACTTTTATTTATTTACTTGTAACCTTAAAATAAACTACTTAAAAACACTAACTATAAGATATTCATTTCAGTTATTATGTTTCCCAATTGCTATTATCACTAACGTATTAAATAAATTAACGAACCCTAACTATTAAATAAACTTGAACCACAAATTAACGATGTACACAACATTTAGTTATTTAAACGCTAACAAAATAACGCAACTACTAGAAACCTTCATTTTGATATGCACTACTATTAACGAAATGAAATGACTATATCATCCTCTAGCACCACATACGCACATAATTTGAATCACATAATTAGCTAATCAGGCTAACGCTAACGGTTAAACTAACATGATTTGGTCACGGTTGTCACAGTATCCCCTCTTTAGGGAAATTTCATCCTGGAATTTAGCTAGTACTACCATCCATAACAGGCTCAACGAACAATTGCAGATACTTAGCTTTTATGTAATCCTCACGTTCTCATGTAAACTC
>BQNB010021188.1:0-64553 GCA_026074375.1 Tanacetum coccineum | reverse complement strand
GTAAAATATAAAGTTTATAAATAACTTGTGAAGGTAGCTAGGCTTCACATTTCATTCATAAATAAAAGACATTACATGAGAAAAAAGAAATTCAAACACTGCCCCTTCCTCTACTAAACTTGCGTGGGAAGGGTGCTTACATTTCATGCACGTAACATTTTTAAGGTTACGGATGTTCCATGTTCGTGGAAGGAGCTTTCCATTGCGGTCCCTGAGCTTGTACGCTCCGTTGCCTAGTGCTTCCGTTACTTTATATGGTCCTTCCCACTTAGGGCAAAGCATCCCGCTCTCTTTTGCATGGATGGCCTAATTGCTCTTGTACACGAGATCTCTAGGTTTGAAGCTTGTGTTGTGAACTTTGGAGTTGTAATATTTTTCCATTTTTGCCTTGCTCTTTGCTTCGCGGATTGCCGCTTGCTCTCTTCTTTCTTCCAAAAGATCAAGGTTGATTTCCAAGGCTTCATCATTCTGCACCATGTCTACCTCCGCTGTCCTCATGGTAGGCATGCCAATTTCAACTGGAATTACTGCTTCTGTTTCGTACATAAGTGAGAACGGCGTATCTCCATTGCTTGATTTGATCATGGTGCGGTGTGCCCATAGGACATGTGGAAGTTCCTCAAACCAATCTTTGCTCTTGATTGTGTCGTTGTGTAGTGTATATTTTATTGATTCAAGTTTTAAATTTATATTTTGCCGACTAAACCAAAAACAACACTTTAACGGGCAGTGTACCCGATCGGTAGTAGTTTCATGGTAAGTAGGGTGTCGAACACTTAAAGCGAGGTTAAATCTATCAATTTAATTAATATCTTGGTTATCTAATCTATGTTAATTCTATCCTACTCTAAACCTATGTCAGTCTAAATCCGAATTCTAACGGGAAAAGGGGGTTTTCAGCCTGAGAGAATGGCATAGTTTGGTTGGTGACTACAATCAATCCAAGGCACTTTAACCCACGCGAGTTAATTAACAAAAGATAAAAGAGTGGTCGAGCCAAATATAAGAAAACTATATTAACCATTATTAATTCGATTAGAAAGTTGGTTTGTTTATTAAGTGCAATGATTTCTTCTCTCGAGGTGGCATATCATTCTTAAGACTTAGGCGTTACATCATCCTAAGACCTAGACACATTAATTCTATCACAATTAAAGCATCCGCATAAAGCATCCTTATTTGCTGATTATAATCTATCTTAGGGATTAAAGCAATGGTGATCTTGTTAAACCATAGCTCATAGAGACTTTACCCACTTACCGCTTAATGGTAGTTTATACACTAGTAGTCCACATGTCTAACTATCTAATAGAATCAGAACGTTACTTGTTGAATTATCTAGGTCACCTGCTAGTCAACACGATCAATAAACCATTGGCAATATCCAATTAACTAGTTAAGCCAGAAGCGTATCCTAGACAAAAATTTAGAAGGACAATATTTGTGATCCTATTATTCTAGATGTATAAATTACTATATGAAGAGCTATCCCAGACTCTAGATCTACTTGGTCCGTATCACTAGATCCAGTTGAATGATAGGTCGCATACAAAAGCGTGTAAACAAGTATAAATTGATAAACATAAACAAGCATTCAACGATAAATCAAGAAATCGAGATAAACAAATACCAAACATTCATATCTTCATAATAATGGCTAATACCTAAAGGTATTAGCCTTCAAACGTCATAATAAATACAAGAGCAATTATTTAGCCAAGATAAACTAACCGAGTTAACGAATGATACCAAAAACTAAACGATTACTAAAGTATATGGAATTATACGATGTCTCCTATGGAATTGATAACGTTGCTCGACCTCTTCTGCTCTTTTTCTCCTCTGAAAATAGACTTTTATGGTTTAGGTATTGAGAATATGATATAGCACACTTAAAACTCGTTTTTGAGTTTTTTATTTATAAGGTCTGGAAGTCAGTTCGATACGGCGTATCCAAGTATTGGATACGGCGTATTGAGGATTTTTTAGAGTAGGGACCACGCTAGATATCTTCCAGAATATTATATTGATTCCATAATTCCAATACGGCGTATTGGTCTTCGGGATACGGCGTATTGAGTTTTATTCCTCATGGTCTTTGGTGAGTGCAAGCACAGATATGCCGTATCTTCCTTGATGGATACGGCGTATTGGTCTTCAGAATAGTAATCTTCAAAATATCTTCAATTAAGCTCCAAAATGCGCGCCTTTTGCTAACTTTCACCAAGTACTCCATAATTACTGCAATTCTCAAATATAAACGATTAAGTAACAATTCTTTGCAATAACTATACAAAATGGGTTAATAACATGGGATAAATGATGTTATAAAATAGATGTTATTTGATGTCATCACAAACAACTTAAAAAATTAAAATCACGAGATAAATAAAGCAAGCAAATAAAAATGCCCGAGTTGCCTCCCGAGAAGCGCTTGTTTTTATTCGAGTCACGAGCCTAACTCTACACTCATTTAATGCGCAATAGGTGGGTCTTCCCTACACTTAAGTTTAAGTGTAGGTGATAGTAGCGATACACACCATTTCGATGGAAGTAGTCCACGTGAGGTGAAGGTGGTGTGTGAATGGTTAAAGGATCTACTGCCTTCATCCTAAAAACTACGGTACTATATGGTTTGGATGTGGGTGACGAGTATTTTATCATAGCTTGGCAAGGATAAAATCTCCACTACTAAAAGACCTCACGAAATAGGAAGATGAAAACACTCAAATCACTTAACTAATCTATGTGGTAACATGTAACTAATTCGCTCAATTGCTTTATTTGATCTATTGCAAGTACAGTCTTTCACCAAAAGTACCACTCCAATAAGACAGCTGAAGCACACATACATGGCCGTAACAACAGAATAGACATGTGTGTTCGATCATAACCTCATTCGAATTTAACTAACGGTTAGGATGAAGAATGATATAGGGTAGGAACCTTCTAACTTTCACCAAAAGTCGTAAACCAACGAGGCAGCTAAGACATGCATACATGGCCGTAACGACGGAATAGACATGCATGCTCGAACAAGTCCTCATTCGCGTAAAACCAACGGCTAATCATTAGGTGAGAGGAAAGTAAATTGTTGTTAAATAAAAATCAAGAAACAAATAGATTAAGACTAAAGTACAAGTTGCTAGACACTTTTTCCCGACCATTACCATGATAAAGACACAACTATTTACAACGTCTTGATCATTGATAAAAAACAACAACCTAAGTTGGTGTTCCTGTAACGGTCAACTTCCCAATCATCCCAAAACTTTACATACTCCACAAGGCAAGTGGCGATATCTTCCACTTTGTACAATACTCTACATCGTTGATTTTTTAGACGTATCAACGAATAATCGATCCTTCGTGTAATTCCTTTGCGAAACGATTCTCTTCAAACTTTCTTTCTCACTCTTTTTGTATTTTTCTCATTTTTTTGATTTTTTTGTTTTTTTTTCATAACTATACTTCAAATCTCAGTGTAGTTTCACCATCTTCACGATCATAATAATTCCGAATAATTCCTTCGGTAGTTCTTTGTTCTTCGGTTTCACCATTAATTGTGACGGTAGTAAAATCACATGAGTTTTGACTACTAATATACATTCCCATTTGCAATGTGCAAATTTCCAACCGCACCAAAGATAGAAAATGACACAAGACTCGGGAAATACAAACTTTACACTTTAAGCAACTAGCAACTATAAATTAAACTTAATCTACAGGGCCAGGTTAAGGTGTACGGGGTAACAAAACAAAAAGTCGTGTAATCCTAAGATTGGCTCTACGTGTTGTTCTACCAGATCCATCACTCTAAGATTAGAGTGGAACAGGTTTAAAATAACTGGAAGTTAACTTAACCCGTTCCATGAGTTAGTATAAGCAACACGTAAAGGCGATTTGGGTGTAATCCTAAAATTTACCAATTTAAACAAGTTACTCCATCTAAATCTATAGTACTCATCACTGTGGTCTCGAGTGATATACCAAGCCAAGTTCTAAAGTCTACAACATCACCGACACACTCATATTTTGTGGAATTTGGGTAAACATTTGGAAACGGAAAGGTTAAATCCTCACAATATCTAACAAGGGTTATTGTGTGCGGGTTATGTATCAAGTAATTTTACAAAAGTATGCTTGAAATTTTTTTAAATTTGAGCATAATTTAAGCATTTTAAATGTTACAAGTTGGACAAAATTAATTTAAACATACTAATTCTATATCCCCCCATTGAATATACAATGTCCTCATTGAATATATAAAATAGTTAAATACGGGAATTTAAAAGAATTAGAATGAGAAACTCCCTTGATATTTGCTCGGTAGATTCTCTAAGTTGCTTTAGAGGTAAGGTGGGGGGGGGGGGGAAAAAGAAGGAAAAAAGATTGTGTGCTGGAAAAGTGTCTGAATCCTAGCACGAACAGCACACACATAGAATTCCAGAAAATATGCATTCCACCAACTTCGTCAATATTTCTTTCACAAGTTCTTCAGTAAAAAAAAATAAAGAAAAACATGTGCAAATCCTATCTTGGTATCTACGGTTAATTGAAAACAATAAAACTAAACAAACTAAATACGGTCCAGTCTGGTGAATACTAGCGTATCAGGTTAGTGAATACGATGTATTGCCAGAACTGACAATAATATTTTTAAAGTAACAATAAAATAAAGGAAAAGATAGGTTTGGGGTGGAGTGTGAGGTGGGCTGATAACGTCCAAACATTAAATACGCCGTATGGTGTAGAGCGGATACGCCGTATTGATGTCTGGGAAGACAGACTCGATAACAAAATTAAATAACAATCCGGGTTGCTTCCCAGGAAGCACTTTTGTTTACAGCGAAGTCTTTAAGTTAGACTTTTCTTCATCTCCTCTTTATTCCATCTCATGCACGCTATTGTGCCCACGTATGAGCCATTCTTCCGTCTTCGCATTTCGAATGTAATCGGGTCCTAGATTTAGAACTTCTTTATAGACAGAAAAAGAAAGAAAAAACAAACCCCTTAAGCTTTTGGTATGCATGCGAGATTCCATTCTTTACAACTTTCTCACTTACCTTTAGTAATGGTGGGATCTTGTTACATTGCTCATTAGTGTGGTTTTTAAACCTCAGATGTGATCACACCATTTGGTAAGTTACTTTATCATTACCATTGTAAAGGGTAATTATCCCTTCCAAATGTTTTGTTTTAATTCTAACTTCTCTTAAGAACGGTTCACCAGCAATAATATCGCCCATTCCTTCATCACGATAAGCATTCATATCCTCCAAAACTGCAAAATCAGTCATAACATAAAAAAGTTCCAACAAAGATAGACATGTATAAAGGCTCATTACAACATTTAGCCCCTTATACTCCATCTTATCTTTTCATTATTGGAATTAAGAAACTCTTGACATCACTTACGTACAAAAAATTGGTTAGAAAGTTTGACGTGTGTAAATTCAAATCCTATCATGCATAAGAACTTTAAGTTGTGGGAGCAATCCATATGGATTTTCTTATCATCGTCGCAATAACTAGGGTAATCATTAATTCTAGTATCAAGATCTTCATCCCTAGTTCTAAATTCCTTAATTACCTCACCTTCCTCAATGGTGGGCATCAAATCATCTCCTTATTTCCATGCTCCTAAGGCTCAAATGTTCATTTAGAGATTATTTAATTCAATGGTAAATCTCAAGAATGGTCTAATGATTATTTAACACCAAAGTCCTCTCCCAAGTAAGCCTAGCTTGTAATCAAGTTCCATTCTTTCTCACTCAAACTTAAGCAGGTAGACCCTCTTAATTAAACGACATAGCAAGGTTTAAAACTTTTGAAATAATCTTTCTTCCCCTACTCCTAAAGTAAATCTTTCTTTTGTAAACATCACTCTTAGCATGGGCAAGTAGACAAAAATGTCTTCCGAGGATCAAGGCAATTTGTAACCTCGGGCATATCAAGACTTATAAAGTCTACTGGGGAAAAGTAATTTACCAATTTCCCTCAGATAGTACGCTTTTCAACTATTCTTTTGGATATTTAACACCGTCCTATCCGCCAATTCCACTGTCAACCTTGTGGTGAGGCAAATTCGCCTAATACCTAAGTTTAAGGTAGGTTCAGAGAGAGGCATAACACTAACACTAGCTCCTAAGTCAACAAGGGCATTGTCAAAGCAAGTATTATAATAAAGCAAGTAAAGAGAAACTCCCTGGGCTTTCCTCCTGTTTCGGGGTAATGGTTCATTGATATGTGAAGCTCCATAAGCTTTTGTGAATTTTGATCCATAGTTCCCCTCTTCTTCTTCACACTAATGATTATCTAAACGACTTGGAAAAGGAACCGTCATTTGTCTTGACTTGTACAACAGTGTACTATTCTGTCCAGTTGATACGGCGTGTTGGGTTGATCCAATATGGCGTATCGAGCTTGCATCAGCTTTAATAGTGGTTGAAATGGACTTGACTTGGTCTCTCGGGTTTGTTTTAGTTGAGCTTGGTAGGCTTTCAAATCCTCTTTCCTGTAACCTTTTCATTTCCCGATTTGTATTTCTAAAGTTTTGATTGATGCTCCTTTGGTTCCATATGGAAGCAACTATCAGTAGCTTCTGTGATTTCTGTGATCAAATTGGAATTTTCTTTCTGTCTCTTGCTGATTCACACTCCATGATGTTGCTTAGTGGGTATCTTCCATAGATTGCCTTTGTTCTTGGTATGAAGGATTTGCGTTGTTCCTTTGATAGTACCCTGGAGCTGTTGCTCTATATCCCCCTCCTTGAAAAGGTCCATCAAATTGCGTGTATCAAGCTTCTTCTAGGGTTTTCCTTTCATCTTTTAGTGGGCAATCTTTGGTGTAATAGGGTCCTTTGCATTGTTCACATCCTACTTGTGCTGCATAAACTTTTTTCATTCACCTTCTTGATCTCCCTTCCTAGATTGTTCAGTTGTGCTTGTATAGCAGCCAGTCTGTCAGAAGTCTCAGTACTTCTTCATCTAGATGTTCCATTATGCCATTTTTAAGAGTATTCCGCCATTTCTTGGATGGCCTTTTGAGCATCGGCAACAGTCATGGTTGGAATGACACCTCTTGAGTCAAGAATTTGTCGTGTCGAAATATCCAACCCATTATAGAACCAAATTACCTCCTGCATATCAGTCAAATAGTGTTGAGGACACTTCCAATCAAGAGTTCTTAAAAAGCGCTTCCCATACTTTGAAAAAGGGTTTCATATGGCTGCGTTTTGCTAAAATTTGTTGATTCCGCCTTAACTTCGCATTCAAAACCAGTGTGGGCAATATTTGTTCAAAAATTTAGTCTTAAGATCTTCCCAAGTTTTTATTGAACCAGTTGGTTCATTCTTAGCCAACGACTTGCGGCTCCAGTTAAGGATATAGGGAAGACTCGGATCATTAGTTGATCCACAGTTGTTAGAAACATGGAATAAGTCAAAGATTTCAAGAATTTTCTCAATGTGTTGATTTGCATCCTCATTATCCAAACCGCTAAACGTGTTTTCTCGAAGCTCATTAAGAAATTGCCTGTTAGGTTCAATAGATATTTGTTATCATTTTTAGTAGGCCTAGCGACTCCCGATCACATAGTCCCGTTCGGGGTCTTGCTCATGTATTTGCCCTAATTGTTTTTGCCATTGCTTCTGCTTCTTCTTCCTTCGAGTATTCTTGGTTAGAAAGTAGATTGAAATCAGGCGATTTCAATTCGTCAAGACTTAGAGTCTTGAAGTGTCTCCATGATGATCGAAATTCTCGTTCAGGTTCTTTGTAAGGTGTAAATAGTTCGTTTGTAGAACTCCTTGTCATGCACTACCTGTAACAGGGGATAAATAATTAGTAGGATTTGCTCCGAAGATAGAAAAATTTTGGCACGAAAATCAAAATAGGAAAACCAAGATTTCAGTTTCTATTTCAGATTATCGATACGCCGTATCCGATGGAAGTGGATACGCTATATTAATCTGTTGGGTGAATACGCTGTATTGGACAAAGAATTAGATACGCCGTATTCGATGGAATTGGATACGCCGTATTCAGCTATCGACCAGAACAGTGTATTAAGAAAAACAATTAAATATGCAAACAATTAAACACATAAATATACAAGCAAACAATTAAAGACAAATATACAAAATTTACAGAATATACACTAATCTAAATTACACTAATTCTAAGGGTTAGATCTAATCTAATGTTAAAAACCAAAATATCAAATAAAAATCAAGATTAAGTTTCACTCCCCGGCAACGGTGCCAAAAACTTGATGTGTCGTTGTGTAGTGTATATTTTATTGATTTAAGTTTTAAATTTATATTTTACCGACTAAACCAAAAATAACATTTTGACGGGCAGTGTACCCGATCGGTAGTACTTTCATGGCAAGTAGGGTGTCGAACACTTAAAGCAAGGTTAAATATATCAATTTAATTAATATCTTAGTTATCTAATCTATGTTAATTCTACTCTATTCTAAACCTATGTCAGTCCTAGTTCCTAATTCTAACAGAAAAAGGGGTGTTTTCAGCCTGAGAGACTGGCATGGTTTGGTTGGTGACTATAATCAATTCAAGGCACTTTAACTCACGCGAGCTAATTAACAATGGATAAAAGAGCGGTCGAGCCAAATATAAGAAATATATATTAACCATTATTAATCCGAATAGAAAGTTGGTTTGTTTATTAAGTGCAATGATTTCTTTTCTCGAGGCAGCATATCATTCTTCAGACTTAGGCGTTACATCATATGAAGACCTAGACACATTAATTATGTCATAATTAAAGCATCCGCATAAAGCATCCTTATTTGCTGATTATAATCTATCTTAGGGATTAAAGCAATGGTGATCTTGTTAAACCCTAGCTCATAGAGACTTTACCTACTTACCGCTTAATGGCAATTTATACACTAGTAGTCCACTTGTCCAACTATCCAATGGAATCAGAACGTTACTTGTTGAATTATCTAGGTCACCTGCTAGTCAACACGATCAATAAACCATTGGCAATATCCAATTAACTAGTTAAGCCTGAAGCGTATCCTAGACACATATTTAGAAGGACAATATTTGTGTAACTATTATTCTAGATGTATAAATTACTATATAGAGAGCTATCCCAGACTCTAGATCTACTTGGTACGTATCACTAGATCCAGTTGATTGATAGGTCGCATACAAAAGCGCATAAACAAGTATAAATTGATAAACATAAACAAGCATTCAACGATAAATCAAGAAATCGAGATAAACAAATACCAAACATTCAGATATTTATAATAATGGCTAATACCCGAATGTATTAGCCTTTAAACGTCATAATAAATACAAAAGCAATTATTTAGCCAAGGTAAACTAACCGAGTTAACGAATAATACCGAAAACTGAACAATTACTAAAGTATACGGAATTACACGTTGTCTCCTATGGAATTGATAATGTTGCTCGACCTTTTCTTCTCTTTTTCTCCTCTGAAAATCGACTTTTATGGTTTAGGTATCGAGAATATGATTTAGCACACTTAAAACTTATTTTTGAGTTTTCTATTTATAAGGTCTGGAAGTCGGTTCGATACGGCGTATCTAAGTATTGGATACGGCGTATTGGGGATTTCTTAGAGTACGGACCACGCTTAATATCTACCAGAATATTCACATACTATTTCTTGAATACAGCGTATTGAGCTTCTCTGGATACAGTGTATTGAGCTTTAATCCTTTGTGGTCTTTGGTGAGTGCAGACACGGATACGCTGTATCTTCCTTGATGGATACGCGTATTGGTCTTCAGAATAGTAATCTTCAAAATATCTTCATTTAAGCTCCAAAATGCGTGCCTTTTGCTAACTTTCACCAATTACTCCATAATTACTGTAATTCTCAAATATAAACGATTAATAACAATTCTTTACAATAACTATACAAAATGGGTTAATAACATGGGATAAATGACGCTATAAAATAGACGTTATTTGATGTTATCAAATATTCCTCCACTTGAATCCTACTTGTCCTCAAGTAGTCTTTAGAAGTTTATAAAAATGTATCCCTAAGGATATTTTCCGTTTAAGCACTTATTAGATCTATTACAAGTATACAACCAAACACCTCACGAAATAGGAAGATAAAAACACTCAAATCACTCAACTAATCTATGTGGTAACATGTAACTAATTCGCTCAATTGCTCGGTCGTGATGAATATTCTATCATAAGCTTGGCAGGATACACAACTCCACCGCTAATGCTATGGAGTAACAAGTTTATAAAGGTAAATATGGGTTTTTTGTATGGAAAGGCTTACGGTTGATCATTCTACAATCTTTCACTAGAAGTACCACTCCAACAAGGCAGCTGAAGCACACATACATGGCCATAACGACGGAATAGACATGTGTGTTCGATCACATCCTCATTTGAATTTAATCAATGGTTAGGATGAAGAATGATATAGGTTAGGAACCATCTAAATTTCACCAAAAGTCGTAAACCGATGAGGCAGCTGAGACATGCATACATGGCCGTAACGACGGAATAGACATACACGCTCGTACACATCCTCATTCGCGTAAAACCAGCGCCTAATCATTAGGTGAGAGGGAAGTAAATTGTTGTTAAATAAAAATCAAGAAACAAATAGATTAAGACTTAAGATACAAGTTGCTAGACACTTTTTCTCGACCGTTACCATGATAAAGACACAACTATATACAACGTCTTGATCATTGATCAAAAATAACAACCTAAGTTGGCGTTCCCGTAACGGTTAACTTCCCAATCATCCCAAAATTTTACATACTTTACAAGGCAAGTGCCGATACCCTCCACTTTGTACAATACTTTACATTGTTTATTTTTTAGACATATCAACGAATAATCGATCCTTCGTGTAATTCCTTTGCGAAACGATTATCTTCAAACTTTCTTTCTCACTCTTTTTTGTTGTATTTTTTGATTTTTTTGATTTTTTTTGCTAACTATACTTTAAATCTCGGTGTAGTTTCACCATCTTCACGATCATAATAATTCCGAATAATTCCTTCGGTAGTTCTTCGTTCTTAGGATTCACCATTAATTATGACGGCAGTAAAATCACATGAGTTTTGACTACTAATATACATTCCCATTTGCAATGTGCAAATTTCCAACCGCACCAAAGATAGAAAATGACACAAGACTCGGGAAATACACTTTACACTTTAAGCAACTAGCAACTGTAAATTAAACTTAATCTAACAGGGTAGGTTAAGGTGTAAGGGTGTAACGAAACAAATAGTTGGTGTAATTCCTAAAGGATTGGCTTTATGGGTTTTTCTAGTGGATCATCACTCTAAAGATGAGAGTGGAAAAGGGTTTAAACGGGAGGTTAACTAACCGGTGTAGTTAGTTAATAAGCAACATGTAAAGGCGATTTGGGTGTAATCCTAAAATTTACCAATTTAAACAAGTTACTCCATCTAAATCCATAGTACTCATCACTATGGTCTTGAGTGATATACCAAGCCAAGTTCTAAAGTCTACAACATCACTGGCACACTCATATTTTGTAGAATTTGGGTAAACATTTGGAAACGGAAAGGTTAAATCCTCACAATATCCAACAAGGGTTATTGTGTACGGGTTATGTAACATGTAATTTCACAAAAGTATGCTTGAAATTTTTTAAATTTGAGCATAATTTAAGCATTTTAGTGTAAAAAATAGGACAAGTAAACATTATAATTCCATCCCCTACTTGAATTATACAACGTCCTCATTGTATATATAAAACATTAAATACGGGAATTTAAAAAGAATTAGAAAGAGAAACTCTCCTGATATTTGCTCAGTAGATTCTCTAAGTTGCGTTTATAAGCAAGATTGTGTGTTGAAGATGCGTCTGAATGTCAGCATGTCTACAATCACACACAGGACTCCAGAAAATATGCATTCTACCAACTTTGTTGATATTTCTTCCATGAGGTCCTATATAAAAAACATGTGCATTCCTATCTTGGTACCTATGGTTAATTTAAACTAAACTAAACAAACTAATTACGGGTCAGTCTGGTGGATACGGCGTATCAGTTTAGTGAATACGCCGTATTCAAAATCTGACAATAATGTTTTTAAAGTACAATACAAATAAAGACTGATAACGTCTAGACAATCAATACGCCGTATGGTATGGAGCGGATACACCGTATTGATGTCTGGGAAGACAGACTCGATAAAATTAAATAACAACCCGGTTTGTCTCCCGGGAAGCACTTTTGTTTACAGCGAAGTCTTTAAGTTAGACTTTTCTTTAGCTTCTATTTACTCAGCTCTAGCCACCATCCATCCTTCGTCCATTATCTGAAAGATTTCTTAGTAAGCCCGGTATGCCTCTTTTCTTGTGATAGTAAGATCATCATATTCGTCTTCTTTTACAGAAACATACTCTTCATCATTATTGAACGAATATTTGATCATCATATATCTCCTTATACTGCACACCGGTAGCTTATGAATTTCACATAATTCTTCTTTTTCATTATTTCCATGATTTATCTCATAAACATCATCGCAGTTTGTATATATGTTCCATCGTCTCATTTGTTTGTAACGTGACTCATCATCGTCTTCATTGATCACCCCTTCCATGATAGTTTTGTTTCTTAAAGCTAAATCTTTAAGTTCACTATCTTCTAAAGCTTCGTACCACTCATAATCCTGATAATGGAGTTGGTTTCCATTAATGTAAGCTCCAGGTAAATTTCCTCCATTACAGTATCCATTGTCCTTCCAACTATATGTTGGCCATTCCGAACATCCAGTCTTATAATTGAAAGGCTTGCAAGTATGTTCAACTGGTGTGGGTTTGGTCTAAACTCCAACGTCAGTCCATGGTTTTTCATCAACCCATGGTACGTCCTTGTTCCATTCATAGATCCAATCATTCGTGTAATCTTCATAGGTTTTGAATCCTATAATATCATTCGTAAGTAAATTCGGATCCACTTCGAGAAGGTAGTTAAATTTCTTAAATGCTGAACAGAGAGGTGTCTCGTAATCAAATATATTAGTGTCGATCCTAAAGACTTTAGCAATATCATCTTCATCAACAGAAGATTCCTCATCAGTGAGCTCTACTTCATCATCTTCTCTGATCCAGTAAATCCATAATGCTTTTATAGTATAATGATCCATTGTCTTGTAGTTGAAAATTTTTGATCTCAACCATTCAATAAATGCAACATCAGACGGATCATATCCCATATCATCATCAGCTTCTTGTTCCGAATCATCATCTATTTTTGAGTCACATGGGATGTTAGCAACTTCAACTTCATATGTGAATAAATCATCATCCATTCTGCTTAATCGACTGACTTCAATGTTGAAAACTTCAAGTGATGCATCGCAAGTGAGTGGAACATCTTCGACCTCAACATCCTTAATTTTCTTGAACTTTCCTTTGATAACCTTTGTCATTCTTACTGAAAAATATCCAGAAAATTATCAGTAGAACCAACAGAGAAAGGTATATAAAAAAATTTGGGCTTTAAGTTCGAGTATAGAAAAGAATTTTATCAGATGATCGATACGTCGTATTCAATAGAAGTGAATACGCTGTATTTATTAGTTGAATGGATACACTGTATTTGACAGAGAACTGGATACGTCGTATATGATGGAAGTGGATACGCCGTATTCAACTATCGACGAGAACAGTGTATTTAAGAAAAACAATTAAATACCCAAACAATTGAACACACATATACAAAATTTACAGAATATACAAGAATATACACTAATCTAAATTACACTAATCCTAAGGGTTAGATCTAATCTAATGTTAAAAACCAAAATATCAAATAAAAAACAAGATTAATTTTCACTCCCCGGCAATGGCGCCAAAAACTTGATGTGTCGTTGTGTGGTGTATATTTTACTGATTCAAGTTTTAAATTTATATTTTGCCGACTAAACCAAAAACAACACTTTAACGGCCAGTGTACCCGATCAGTAGTAGTTTCGTGGTAAGTAGGGTGTCGAACACTTGAAGCAAGGTTAAATCTATCAATTTAATTAATATCTTGGTTATCTAATATATGTTAATTCTATTCTATTCTAAACCTATGTCAGTCCTAGTTCCTAATTCTAACGAGAAAAGGAGGGTTTTCAGCCTGAGAGACTGGCACGGTTTGGTTGGTGACTATAATCAATTCAAGGCACTTTAACCCACGCAAGCAAATTAACAAAAGATAAAAGAGCGGTCGAGCCAAATATAAGAAAACTGTATTAACCATTATTAATCCGATTAGAAAGTTGGTTTGTTTATTAAGTGCAATGATTTCTTCTCTCGAGGTGGCATATCATTCTTAAGACTTAGGCATTACATCATCCTAAGACCTAGACACATTAATTCTGTCACAATTAAAGCATCTGCATAAAGCATCCTTATTTGCTGATTATAATCTATCTTAGGGATTAAAGCAATGGTGATCTTGTTAAACCCTAGCTCATAGAGACTTTACCCACTTACCGCTTAATGGTGATTTATACACTAGTAGTCCACTTGTCCAACTATCCAATGGAATCAGAACGTTATTTGTTGAATTATCTAGGTTCACCTTCTAGTCAACACGATCAATAAACCATTGGCAATATCCAATTAACTAGTTAAGCCCGAAGCGTATCCTAGACACAGATTTAGAAGGACAATATTTGTGATCCTATGATTCTAGATGTATAAATTACTATATGGAGAGCTATCCCAGACTCTAGATTTACTTGGTCCGTATCACTAGATCCAGTTGAATGATAGGTCGCATACAAAAGCGCATAAACAAGTATAAATTGATAAACATAAACAAGCATACAATGATAAATCAAGAAATCGAGATAAACAAATACCAAACATTCAGATCTTCATAATAATGGCTAATACCCGAAGGTATTAGCCTTCAAATGTCATAATAAATACAAAAGCAATTATTTAGCCAAGGTAAACTAACCGAGTTAACGAATGATACCAAAAACTGAACGATTACTAAAGTATATGGAATTACACGTTGTCTCCTATGGAATTGATAACGTTGCTCGACCTCTTCTGCTCTTTTTCTCTTCTGAAAATCGACTTTTATGGTTTAGGTATCGAGAATATGATTTAGCACACTGAAAACTCATTTTTGAGTTTTCTATTTATAAGGTTTGGAAGTCAGTTGGATACGGCGTATCCAAGTGTTGGATACGGCGTATTGGGGATTTCTTGGAGTAGGGACCACGCTTGATATCTTCCAGAATATTTAAATACTATATCTTGAATACGGCGTATTGAGTCTCTCTGGATACAGCGTATTATCTTTATTCTTATATGGTCTTTGGTGAGTGCAGGCACAGATACGCCGTATCTTCCTTGATGGATACGGCGTATTGGTCTTCAGAATAGTAATCTTCAAAATATCTTTATTTAAGCTCTAGAATGCGAGCCTTTTGCTAACTTTCACCAATTACTCTATAATTACTACAATTCTCAAATATAAACGATTAAGTAACAATTCTTTGCAATAACTATACAAAATGGGTTAATATCATGGGATAAATGATGCTATAAAATAGACGTTATTTGATGTCATCACAAGGTCAGTGTCATCACTGACCTTATGAAGTGTGTTTGTCTCATACTTAGAATAGAATTGTAATAGAGACAAAGTTGTACAATATGTACTAGCCTATCAGAATTAGGACATGCACTTATCACCCATGTGGGTGCTACCCTACCTAAGTAGTATAAATAGCAACTCTTGTAAACAAGAGTAGGTAAGTTTGTGCATTAAAAGTTGTATCCTTCACAAACACATACTCCTCAAATATCTACTAAGTCCCTGAGCAAGCTCATTTAGTTAGCATATTAGTCGACTTTGCATAACACTTTAGGTTTATGCAAAGTTGTTAGTGAGGAGATCACACACACACATATTGTCATTCAATCCCCATTTTAGCTCCATATATAATGGGTTATAATTCTCAATAAAAGAGTTAAACGTTGAAAAGTTAATTTTTTTTCTTAGTGTTTTATATTTACATTTACAAAACCTTTTTAAAGAAATATTTAACTTTACTTTACTTTCATGTCATGGGTTAGTGAAGCTTAACTTTGTAGTTAAAACTTATCTACTAAGAGGGAACAACACCTAAAACCAATGAATGACACTAACCATCCAAATCTTTAAGTTCTAATCGGCTTCTGAAGTACAACAGACAAGTAAACCTGAAACCTCAGGAGTCCCTGAACCAGTAATCTTCTCGCCAACAACCCATTTCAATTTCTTATACACAAATCGTTAAATCAACCGAGTCAAATTCTTCCTCTTCTCATCATTAGAACAAAGAAAATTCTTCCTCTTCTCATCATTAGAACAAAGAAAATTCTCAAAACAACCCACCCACTAATGTTAAAATTTACTCTCCAAAGCCAAACTCCAACAAAAATTAGGGATAAAAAAACATAATACCTAAAAAATAGGCAAAATCAGATAACCCATTTGAAGAATAAACCCCTCGAGCAAACACCCTCAATTAAAAATCATAATTTGGATATAGAATAAGATTAATCGAATACATGTTTCATAGGATGGGATATGGAAGAACAATGAAATGAGGAATATGAACTTATGTTTGTTTAATTATTACTTCTGTAACAAGAATATAAAAAGCAGTTTTCATCATTTTGCAACTTTTTTTATGTCAAAGTTATCAAGAGTTGGCTTTGCTTTAGAATCGTTGATATAAAATATAACTTAATTTAATAGCAACATAACTTTCGGATTTTGAGGTAAAACTAAAACATTCACCCGTTAAAAAATTAGTCACTGGATATCCGACGTCGCATTGTGCGAGTACCCTGCTAGTTGATATAAAACTTCAACTAGATATATCAATTTTAACTCATTTATATAAAAATGGGTCAATTCTTTGATAATTAGTCAAATGGGTATACTAATGAAACAAGTGGACTACATAGTTTAACAGTGTAATCCTTGTAATCCTTACCAGTTGGGTATCAGCCCGTTGCAGCGGCGGGTACCCTGCAATCATGATTTCTGACGAACAATTTTTTCAATCATATTTTCTGTTATAATAGCTTTACAGATAGCTAGATTTTTATGTTGTATAACTTTATGTATGAGACTATGAGCAACATATTTTATATAATAATAGCTGTAGCGTTGCTAGTACCAAAGCGGTTGTCGTGGCGAGAAATGATAAGCTGAAGTGTTTCGTTTTGTATTATGCATACAAAAATCGCGTTTTGAAGTATGTTTGATTCTCAAAAACTTTGTTTTAGATACACGTGACATTCACATTTTTCGTTTCCTTTTAATACACCTTCCTTTTTATATTTTGCGTTTCCAAAATTTAATAATCAAAACGGGAAAATGTAATCATAAATGTTTTTCGAGTCATATTCTCATATAATGATTGTAATTATAAAAATTGTTCTTAAACATAAGATGTTTAATGTTAATTAATTGTTGTAACAGTTATCAGTACAATCGAATGATCAATTTCCACGTTCATTGTATGAAAAAACTAAGACACTAGTTTGATTTGCGGGTTTGACAAATGCTTAGAAGAAATGTTTGTTTGGTTTGTACCATGTATTATATTAATTGTACTTTGGAATAATGAGGTATTTTAATAATAACATTAATTATATGTGTGCATTGGTGCATTAAATATTTGTATACATAGCATTAAAACTTGTATTACTTAAAAACTATATAAGTTTTGTGCATCTAAGGATTGTACCACACGCTTTATGATATGTGTTACTTAAAAATCAAGTTGCATTTAAAGATTGTACCATAAACTTAATAAGTTGTATTACTTAATTTTTTTTTGCATTAATAAAGAGAGAAGAATGTTTTTGTTTTATAAGTAGTATAGATATAGATATCAGACACATTTTGCCCCTTTCCATGGGGCTAGAGATACGCTTTTGAACATTTTGTTGATATCTAACTCCTTGTTTGGCATCAAACAAAATTTGTTTCATGTGCAGCTACATAATGCTTCCTTTTGTAACAACTTGCACTTGTTACAGGTATTGGGATGACACATTCGGAGATTATTTTGAAAGACCTTGTTCTTGATATGGTCCGGAAGGTTTTGTATGAGTAGATAATGTACAATGAAACTATGAAATACGTCCTTCGTCTTGAAGTATTCATTTCCATTAAATAAACTTTCCAAGTACAAATATCTTAAGGCGATAAGCTCCTAAACGAGAGGATACAAATCAGAACTATTTTTACAAGTAAAACAAAATTCAGCACTTGTAGACTTGTAGGTGCGCTCATCATCTGTCAAATTTGTCTTGCCCTTTATGTGTAGCGGTACCTTTCGCTGTTACCCATTAAACACAACACTGACATATGCTTCATCTTTGTGACCAAAATAAGACGTTTATAGATGCAGAGCAACAAACCGACCTATGAGTCAACATACAACAAATAAGAAAAGAAAAAAAAAGACCACAATTTTAGTCACTTGAAGACCCGTCATCGTCATTTTCATGCTGTGTTACCACTTTCTCAATAAACCTCCTCCTTACTCCTTCAAGGACAGCATCCCTAGAAGCTTCACCATCACTCTGGCCATCATTAAGAACAGGGTCTGACTGGCACAAGATCAGAGCAACACCTGCACGTAAAGCAACCCAACTGAGAACTACACAGAAGCCATGACAAGCAAAATGGGCACGTTAGGACTGGTTGGAAGTTTGAACACTCTTTGTCCATTTTCTTTAACATTTTAATAAACATATGAGTTATAAACTATTATAGCTGCATATATGAAAACCCTTTAACTAATTAAAACAAAGCGGTTTAACATATTGAGTGCATTAAGCAAGACACTTGGGTGGCTCGCGATTCATTTGACCCAATTCCCTTTTTAGGTTTACCTTTCGCTATACTAAACAGATTTAGTCTGCTTTCAATTTATACAAAACAGTATAAATTTAATGTGTTGATTATGATAACTGATATAAGTTTCCTATTTGGGAGGCTTTATGCGTTAAAGAGGCTTTGGGAGGCTCTCAGGTCTCAGCCTAATTGACCCGTATGCCCAAATGACTCATTACCCTTACCTAAAGTATTGAGCTGACCAGTTAAAATACTACATAAACCAAAGTAACCCATTCACTAAAAGTGGCAAAACAGGAGGGTTGGGATTATGCACAGAACCCATATCAATCCATTCATGTATAGATAGCCCTAGAACCTAATGATTTACTTAAAACAAATTTAAAAGCAGCAACAGAAATTAGAGATATAAATTGTAAGAAAAATGACCTTCTGGAGTGCATCTTCGACCAAAAGTATGTAAACCCGTATAATTTGCCTTGACAGCACCATTATTGTAGACCAATACAGTGGGGAGATTCTGGTCTGGATAATTAGGAATACAATCCGTCGATATAATTTTCACAAACTTTGTTGCGGAATACATTGCTGCCAGTTCTTCCATACATTGCATTAGCACTCCACATTCAGGGTACCTATTTTAAGACCACAGCTTATCAACACACATACACATACCGCTCGAGAACCTAACAAAAATCAAGTTCTAATAGTGAAAAAGATCTAGAATTGGTACCCATCTTTGTATAAAATAACAACCACCCAAACATCTGATGGAGCTTGTGATACCTCACGCACAAAATCTGATCCAGAAATCGGTATAATTGACCCAAACTTCGCAATTTTTACAACTTGCTTCATCTCTGCTAACCTCTTTCTCCTTCAATAAACACCAATGAAATATAGCGATTAGTAATAAAAACCCTGACTAATGCTTCAACTTTTCACTTACATGATAGATTTTGGTTATATGCGCCTGAATATTCTAATCTACTTGAAAAGCGGACACCCGAATGAAATATAAAAATAATGGTAACATAACTCAGAACTGTATCATTTCAATATACCTGTATTCTTGGAGGAAGCGATCATCATCTAGATCATCCTCTAGATCTTCGAGTTCCTCTTCGGTCTTGTGATCGATCCAATTCTTGTCTTTAGGTCTGGAATCTTCATCTTCTGCAGGAGTAAACGGATCGGGTTTGAATACAGGGGCTTTCGGAGGCAAATTTCCAAGCTTTCTTTGAATATCATCCCATTGTGTTGATGCTCCCTCAGCATCCTTGTACACAAAGTGATAGTCTGCCATTACTCTTTAAAATCGATCTTAGTATTTGATATTTCTTCTTCTACATTCAGAAAGGTGCAATTAATTAAACATTGACATAATATGACAATAGAGTGAATACAATTATTAATTTATAACATTTAATTAACTAACAACTTATTCATGCAAGAATCGAAAAGTGTAAGCAAATAAGCAATGACCAACCTGTTATCCTTTATCGAGATTCTTCACAACATTTATTAGCTTGGTTTATAATCTCATCACATAGATCACAAACTATAATGCATACTTATGATAAGAAAAATAGTGACGCTCCAGTAGAGTTTATATTGTTTTTTTAACAATAGTTTATATGATGGGTTTCAGCTTTCAACGACAAAGTGAAACGTCATATTTAACTGTTTGGTACACATTTGGGGGATGTTAAGGAATTTTTACGAGTGTTAGCTGTGATGAGCCGCAGAAACCAAATTCCAGACTCTAGTTCTTGCATAAGGTGGATCAGAGAGCTAGTAAAGATTGACTATATATATGGAGTTACCGAGTCCTAAACAAAAGATTTATATCGGGCAGTGTATTGGTGTGCCAGACATCATCACTTACAAGTTACAACATCTGTCTAAGGGTTGTTTTCCTTATGGCACTTCATATATGACAACTTACTGTATTTTGATAAAGGGTTTTTTTTTTCAATACAGGTTTCTCAATCATGCTATTGATTTCTTTAAACACTTCCAACACCCATTTACGCGCTTTTGAGATTCTCTTCTGTTTAAGAAACAGTAATACGCAGCCTAGTTTAATAACTTCCAACATTCTAATTGACGGGTTAGCAAAAAGGAGTGATATGGATTTTAGCCATCGAATTCCAAGTTATAGATGCGAGAACTAGACACTTTATTTCATCAAGAACAAGAACAACAACAAGGAGATATATTTCATCAAACAGTTTATGTGCATAATCACAAATCATCCCTAAAAATCATAAAATAAGACATGACCTGAGTATATATCATTATGGAACACAAAGAACGTAAAAACTTACCAGATCGATCGTCAAGGAAAGCAGAAAGTGGTAATGATATACGATCTGTCTGTCTCAACTGTATGATCTGGATTTTGTTATTCATTCATTTTCTATTTTTCTCAATAAGATGGGTTGGTTTGGATTGTGGTGGGGCACTCCAGTGTTATGGCAGCCCAAATATTTTGTATGGACTACGGGAGAAAGACAATCGACATTGACATTTGACACTCGGCTACCATCTTTAAGTTTGGTAAATATAAAATTGCCCTTTAAAATTAAAATCGAATTGAACTGAATTAAGTTTTTGGTTTTCAGTTTGGGTTTGAGTTTGACAAAACGTAAGCCGAACCAAAAACCGAAAACCATATTCATATTCAATATATTTCTATTTATGTATTTATATTTACGTAAAAAACATTAAAAAATCGCTAAAACATATTACTAGTATAAACATAACAATACTTAAGTTTGAAATCTTTTTTATTAGTAACTTATCTCTTTTATTATATATTTTGGTATCCATTGTTTATGTTTTATAATTATATCACTACTCTCATACATTCGTCATATTTTTGTCTCTCACAAATGTTACATTAACTATTGAAAATTAGTTTTTAATCTAATGAACAATAACTATACTATTAAACATTTAATCATCTTTGTGAGTGTTGTGAGTGTGTGGTTATCACCGATGAGATGCGGGAAACTTCTATTCAGCTTACCAGAATTTCATTAATCGAATCAAGGTGATTTTCTATTCTTTTTTGCTTGCCTTTTGTAAGTTATGTATGATTATGTTTGTGTTTGATTGTGAAGCTGATATTTTGTAATGTTGTTCATACTATATATGGCTATTTATGATTCCCAATAGTTTGCCTTTTTAGCTGCGTTATTAAATTTAAACATGAAAGGAAAACGTAAATGTGAAAACATAAGTAGTGAGGGTCATTTTCTTGATAATGAACTTTTGGACAATAATGAGAGTATTCGCTTTTACCCTACATCTAAAAGACAAAATTATAAAAGGCGTTCTTTGTATAACGGCTTAGGGTTTTGGGGGTTTTTTGTTTGTTGCTGTTTTGGACAATATTGAGTGGTGGGGCAACAACCTGTGGTTTGTAGTGGTTTTCCACCGTAAGGTATTATTAGTCATTCAAATGGTTATTTTGTCTGTAGTGGGTTTCGTTCTTTGGGCTAAGATGTTGGGATTCAACAGTCTAGGTTGTGTAATATGTTAACAGGACATGGGGTTTGACAGTTATTCTGGGCTTATTCTACGAGTGATTTCTCGGCTTTTGGACTGGGTGGTAGTGTGGGGGAGGCTGTGTTGGACTTTGATAATTTCATGGTGCGTTTGTCGCTTGAGAAACGGGATTTGAGAAGGCTGGCGATGTTTAACGATGGGGGTTGTGTTGGGCCAATTCAGTGCCCAATGATCTTTCACTTGGATTTGAATACAAAATATCCTAAGTTTTAGATAATCTTAAATAGTCTAAGGTCACTGAGTGAACAGTCACTCAGTGAGTTACCTTCAAGTGCTCAACCTGAGTCTACAAGAAAGACTCAACTATTCAGTGAGGTGGTTCTCAATGAATGAAGTCCCTGAGTTAAAGAAGAAGGTGATGGGTTCAGTGAGTTGTAGCAATAGACTCACTGAACCCCATACGATCTCCAACAACTAAGAAGACCTTGAAGACAAGAGCCTGAAGAATAGGCGGGATAGTTTGAATGGGTAAGTCCAAGATCTTATCCATTTGAAGTCAAACTATCCTGAATAGGGTATAAGATAAGGTCAGTGTCAGGACTGACCTTAGAAAGGGTGTTTGTCACATTCTTAGATTAGAATTGTAATAGAGATAAACTTGTACAACAAGTACTGACCAATCAGTCTTGGGACACGCACCCAATACCCATGTGGGTATGACCCTACCTAAGTAGTATATATAGACATGTCTTGTTAACATAGTAGGTTAAGTTTGTGCATTCAAAGTCATAACTTTCACAAACACCTACTCCTCCAAATCAACTAAGTCTCTGAGCAAGCTTAGTTGGTTAGCATAGTTGTCAACTTTGCATAATACTTTAAGTTATACAAAGTTGTTAGTGAGAAGATCACACACACATTGTCATTCAATCTTCATTGTTGTTTCGCAAACAAAGAAGTACAGTTCTTAATAAATTTATAAGAATTAAACGTTGAAAAGTTTTATGTCTTTACTTATTGTCTTTACTTTATTACAAAACCTTTTCAAAAAAACAACACTATACTTTACTTTCATGCTATGAGTTAGTTAATCTTAACTTTCTAGTTATTAGGGTACTAACTCAAAGGGAACAACAAGTGGTATCAGGGCAGAAGGCTTATAAAACTTTTAACACAAAAAATATGCTTAAAGTTTTTAAAACCTAGATCCTAAAATGGCTGAAAGTAATGTACCCCTACTAGTTGACAAAACGGGAGGTAGCTACTCTGCTATTGCTCCCAAACTAAAGCCGGGAAAATTTAACAAATGGAAAAGGAGAATGCTTTGCTATTTAGTTAGAATGGAACCCTACTACATAAAATGTATTAAGGAAGGTCCATTTCAACCAAAAAATGCTGAAGGTGCCATTAAGCCTGAGTCCCAATGGACCAATGATAAGAGAAGGGTGGTAAATCAAGACCAACGCTTTAAAAGCATCATTATGTCATGTCTACCAGATGACATAATGGAGTCAGTCATTAGCTCTGAAACAGCTAAAGCTACATGCACTGACTTGGTTCACACCTGTGAAGGTCCCTCTGATACCAAGGAAAACAGGATCATGGATCTAAAACTTGAGTATCAAACTTTCAAAGCTAAACCCTCTGAGAGTCTCTCATAGACCTACACCCGCTACAAAACCCTGCTCAATGAGCTTGCCAATGATGGTGTAAATCTTTCTAAAAATGAAATCAATGTTGGTTTTATAAATAGTCTCCATGATAAGTGGTTAACCTTCTCTCGGGGACTAAGAAATTCCAATCATACTCAGACCCTTGAACTTGTTGATATCTATGAAAGGTTTGTCTATGAAGATAACATGATCCAAAAAGGTATTCTGAGAACAAAAAGGCCCTCATAACAACTCCCTCGACCACTCCCATATCAACCGCCTTCTTTTCTAACAATATGTGCAGGAGTTTCAAGAAAATTATGATGATGAGGCAGATGGGAGAACTAGTGAGGAGTATCTCAAAGACTTAGAGTTAGAGTCCTTTTGGCAAATTCAAAACGTTTATCAAAAGAAAAAGTAATTTTTCTTGTCAAAAAGCAAATGAAAACACTGATTATTACAAATGTGGCAAAAAGGTCATTTTGCAAGAGATTGTTTTGCTAATGTTGGGATTTATTGATTTGATGATACAAAAGAATGAAACAAAAGACAAAAGAATGAAACAAAAGGATCAAAATCGTCTACATGGAATTGTAGAAGATGGAGAATTCTAGAAGACTTGCTTAAAAAGATAAATATCAAGATTAGAAAAGATTTAGTTTCCTAATACAATTAGATTTTGTAAGTCTAGATGGACTCTATATATAAAGAGATCCATAAACATTGTTTATGTGTGTGTTTCCTAGACGTATTTGTGTGTTTAAGGTGTTTTAATCATTTTTCAGGAAAACACCAATGATCTCACCACTTGAGATCGTTTTAGCCCTAAGATCAAAGGTGTCTTTGATCCCTGTTACAGTTATGTAGCACATTCTATCATGATCAAATAGAATTGGGGCTTATGTGAATGTAAACCTTGTTAATAACATTGTCTTTGTTTAACTTCCGCTGCGCAACAACAAACTTTGTTATTATAGATCCTAGATGAGTTTTAAAAGATCTTCACAATTGGTATCAGAGCCATGTGGCTCTTGATCTAAGATCTACAAGGTTTTACAAATCGAAGAAAGAAGATTTTCTATCATAATCAACCAGAAAAGTTGAAGTTGGCAACGATGATGCGTTACTTAGGATTAAACTTGAAACCCGAATTTATATCCTTGTTATAGTCCTGGTGGATCTTTATCACAATCGATTTCTGGTTTCACTCGTTGAGATCTAGGTATTCTTTGTGGCAGATGTTTTCATTAGGGTTTTTATTCTGATTCGGGTTTCGTTTGTTGTGCTGCTTGAAGCAATCTGTGTCATCAGGAGACTACTAAATTTGGACAAGTTACTTTTAGCGAGCATCTCCAAGGTGATAGCAACACTACTATAGGAGATAATGAAGCAGTTCCATTGAGACTCTTGCAAACAGAAGATGACAATGATGATGAAAAACGGTTCCAAGCTAATCTATCAAGAGCTGACTGCCAAAGCCTTGATGCATTCCATTTATGCGAGAAGTATCCTAATAAATGATGCCTGAAGACATGCTTATTGAAGGGGAAGACTCATGTGTTACATCTATTGAAGTTGACCCCGACAGTGTAAATGGAAGTGATGTATATGGTACAGGCCTGAAGAACGAAGTTGGGTTTTGGTTACTACTGCTACTGTCATGACCGTAGTTTGGTACGTATAAGTATAATCGTTTCCTGTTGTTAGAATTTCGTCTTGGACGCATGATTTGATCGTGATGTTGTCATGGTCGTGTTGCGAGTGAGAAGAAGATTTTTGAGGTTAAAGAGGTTAAGGGTTTTTAAGGGTATCAAAATACGAATTTGAATATGGCTTCTGGATCTTCAAAAGGGTTTGATTTTGCATCTGATGATATCCTTTGCTCTTATGAAGATTATGTAAATCAAGAAAATAATAACACTTCTCATTCTAATTCAGTGATTGCTTTTAATTAAGCTAAAGAGTTCCATGAGAACTGAATGGCAAGAACATCAGTGTTCCCCAATTCAACGTACAGTTCACCTGATGATTCTAGTAGCCAAGAAGTGATTCTCTTGGCTGTGAAGAGATCAACAAGAGAAACACATGGATAACCTTATGCGTTTTCTCGAATGGCTTAGTTCACGCTTGTCACAAAACCCTAAATTTTAAGGTTTGTATTCATTCCTATAATAACTTCTTGTAGGTGACGAGCATATTGTGGTGTGTTTGCGGTATGTTGATAAAAAAAAGGAGATGTCGTTGAGAAGTTTCTTGGTATTTCACGTGTTATGGATCATAAGAAGGATGTTTCTCTTAAAGGATGCGATAAGTTCTTTGCTGTTAAAGAGTTCATTACATTTAAGTAAAATCCATGGGTAGAGTTATAATGGCGTTTAGAAGATGTACTATGATGTCAGTGGTCTCAAAACATTGATCAAGAATGAAACTCAATCAGCGTATTATGTTCATTGTTTTTGAAAGTATACTTAGTACTGCCAATATTGTTAATGCTGCTTCGTGGGTATTAGTACTGCTAAGGCTTAAAGCAGTTACTACTGCTAGGGATTAAAGGAATTGTTACTGCTAGCTTTGTCCGATATCAGACAACACATAGTCTGGTTATCGGTTGGATCAGAAGTTCTCAGACAGAACAGGATGTTTGGTCTTCAATGGTGATTGGTTTTTATTAAAGTGGTTATCATGTTTATACCGATTGAAAGATACTACTGCTTCATACATGGTTACTATTGCTTGACAAAAGTTAATACTGCTAGTTAGTAGTTAATACTGCTAGTGTATTGTTAGTACTGCTCAACCATTAGTGCTGCTCTTCACTGTTACTACTCCTTGGTATCGATTACTACTGTTAGTCATTTTTCACCCTAATGTGAAATTAGTGCTGCTCGTCATGGATGGTACTACATGGTATTCATTACTACTGTTAGTTAGTTCTTCGTACAGTTCTTATGGTTGATTCTATTACTTTTGGTCAAGATATGGTTAACATATTGGTTTCAGGGAAAGAATATGATAAAGTGTTTAACCATTTGAATATGTTAAATGCACCACTTGAGGGGAAGGTTTTTACTTGTGAAAAACAAGTTAAACCTTATTACTACTGCTAAATCATTGTTACTACTGCTAGTTTAAGTTTCTAATGCTTGAATTCATTATTCTTATTATGCGTCATGGAGGGTAATTTGAAACATTGGAAAGCTTGGATTATAAGTGTAATATATGGTTTGTAGTTGTAAAGATCAAAGTTGCATATGTTCACAGTCTCATAATGGATAATGACAAAAAGGGGAAGATGTTACAGAGTTGATATGATATGATTTGCAACTTATTAAGTGTGGTGGCATGGCATGGAACAAGATGTTGAAGACTTCATTGTGTTGAAGAAGTATCAACAAGTTCAAAGGAAATCTTAAGTTAAGGGGAAGATTAGAATCTGTTTCATTCGTGGAAGACTTGAAGATGTACAAGATATTCAAGTGCTTAAGTTGAAGACAAAGCTTATTATTCAATAAAGGAAGATTGCTGAAGATTAACCTACTATGGATCATCTTGGAATCAGTTTATTGTTTGTTTTGTCATCATCAAATAGGGGAAGATTGTTGGTATTTATTGATTTGATGATACAAAACAATAAAACAAAAGACAAAAGAATGAAACAAAAGGATCAAAATCGTCTACATGGAATTCTAGAAGATGGAGGATTCTAGAAGACTTGCTTAAAAAGATAAAGATCAAGATTAGTACAGATTTAGTTTCCTAATACAATTAGATTTTGTAAATCTAGATGGACTATATATATAAAGAGATCCATAGACATTGTTTATGTGTGTGTTTCCTAGACGTTTTTGTGTGTTTAAGGTGTTTTAATCATGTTTTAGGAAAACACCAACGATTGAGATCGTTTTAGCCCTAAGATCAAAGGTGTCTTTGATCCCTGTTACAGTTAGGTAACACGTTCTATCATGATCAAATAGAATTGGGGCTTATGTGAATGTAAACCTTGCTAATAACATTGTCTTTGTTTAAATTCCGCCGCACAACAATAAACTTTGTTATTATGGATCCCATATGAGTTTTAAACGATCTTCACAGCTAAAACGTCTGAAACTTCTTACAAATCACTAGTATCAAACATCTCTTCAGTGTCAAAAGGTTTCCAATATAAGTTTACACCAAAACTTATTCATTCTTCCCAACCAGCTTAGAGTAGTCAAAATGAACCAAAAAAATTAAAAAACTACAAGGGTGAGTACAAGAAGATGAAAGCCAAACTTGCACTCCTTGAGACTAGTCCCTCTACTTCTCAGTCCTCAAAACCCTTTCAGCCAAAGAATAAAGGCCTTGTTGCTAAAATTTTTGATTGGGATGAGGAAGAAGTCTTAGATGATGAGGAGATGACACAAGTCAAGGTACTGATGGCTCTAGCGGATGATGAGCTCTTAGTGGGAAAGAATCATGCTCGTAATAGTGAATGGATTGGCATCACCATAAAGAAGGTAAATATTCTCCTTTTTATGGATGAGGATGCTGATTAGCAGACTTACCTTAAATATATAAATGTTGACCAGAAGTTTGTTGAAGAGCAGAGATTAAACCTGTTATCAAAATATAACAAAATAGTTTTTGAATTAAATAAGTGTAGAGATGATCTACTAGTTTTAAAACAAGTTAAGATTGATGATGTCACTTTTCAGATTTAAAATACTGAACTCACTAAGTTAAATCATGCTCTTCAAGAACAACTAAAAGAGGAGAGAAAAGTCAATGAAAAGTGGTTAACTAGTTCTAAGAAAGTAAGTCAATGCATCAGTGAGCAAATTCCAAACAAAAAGAAAAAGATTCTTGGTGGAGAACTACTCACTGAATCATCATCAAAAGGTGATGTTAAGGAAAACCCTTTCATGCCTACCTCCCTGGATTATGATCATGAAATGATCCCAATATCCAAAGACTGGGTAGAAAGACACAACCCTGCCAACAAACTTCTAAACTTTAACACTAGAAAAATTCTAGTCGCTAAAAGTAAAGTTGTAAATGAGTGTCTGAAACTCACTAAGGCTTTCTCTGACCCTGAACCTTCCAAAGAATCAGGATCAGAACCACTAACTCCTTGACCTCCACTAAAAAATCTTCAAATAGCTTTTCCAAGCTCTGAGGTAATGACATTGACTTACCAAGATCATTCTCCAAGAGAGAGATCTGGCTTAGGCACCATGAAACAAACAAACCCTAAAACACAAGAATCTTTAAGTAAGAGTGTTTCAGGACCAGTCACTGTTTGTGGTACTGAACCAGTCACTTCTTCAGTTCCTACTGAAGCCAAGAACTCTAAACAAGATTCTAAAATTGATGAACTAACCAAACTTGTTCAGATGCTGATGGATGAGAAAATTAACTCCAAATTAGCAAGACCAAAACCCCTTCAGAAGCCTAAGCTAAAATGTAAACTATGTCACTATACCAATCATTTAACTAATGAATGTTATAGGATTCTCTATTGCATGAAATGAAAAAGTGAGGATCATAGGACATCAGATCATGAAATTCATGTTGCATCACTAAAAAGAAGTGAAAACTACAAGGCTCGGCCTTATCAATATGCATCTCCTTCCAAATAGATCTAAAAGAAAAGGCAAAGCCTTTCCCACCATGCACACATTGTGGCTTTAATGATCACAAGCCAATTGATTGTTGAAATTACCCTGAATGTGAAATATGTGGAAGTTATGACCATTTTACATCAGGACACAATCGTATCATCCTGGTTAGAGGAGGAGTACTAGCTGAGTCCTCTCATTCTAGTGAATCCTCAGTTGGTGTGAGTTGCAAAATATATGGAAGCACAGTTCACTCCACCACTGACCATTGATGAGGTGTCACTTTATACACTTTTTCAGGATCGTTTAACCCCCTAAATCGTGCATTTATGCCCAAAATAGGTACTTAATCTTTCCTTTTTAGGTATTTCTCATTTGGAAGGCATTTGGAAGAATTACACGTGACTTTGGCTCATTTGGAGAAGAAACAAACAAGACTACGGACCTATACCAACATTGCTCAAGAATTTCTCTACAGTGGCTGGAGACGGCGTCACAAATACAACGTGACGCCGTCACAACGATATCCAAGACGGCGTCACAAGATTCCACGACAGCGTCAGAGCACACGAACCATCCCATTATCTAGAATATTCTCTTTCATGACGGCGTCACGATTAAAACGCGACGCCATCACAACGTTTTTCCTATATATACAAACCCAAATTTAGGGTTTTGAGTGTGTAACTTTAGAATAAAAAGAGGGTACGAACCCTAGTTCGTTTAGCAGCTGTTAGGTACAATTTTAGGGCCTAAAACCCTATTGTACTTCCTCCAACTCATGTTTTAATCAAGTAAGGTTTATTTAATCATTCAATATGTCTATGTGTTGTTTGATTCATCTATGTTCTTGCTTTATTAACATGGTAGGCTAAGCCTTCTATTGTGTTTATTTATGATTGTATGATACCTAGAATATAGATCTTAGTGGTGTTGCTTCTTGTGATAGATGTGCATGTTAGGTCTTAGAAAATCAGCTTTTGTCTGCATCGCTGTTTATATGTCTAGGAAAACATGATTGTGTAGAAAGGATACCATCAGGTAACAGTCTTCATACTACCTTGCCCCCTAATATGGTTGATCCACTCTTAATATATTTTACATGCATTTAGTATACTCTTAGGGGCCTTGTAATAGTCTTCATACTACCTTACAGGTGCGTTGCTCTAACGGAATACCAAGTAGACGGCGAGTTCATGTAATTATTTTATGACTTAGGAAATAATTACACAGATCATCACAAGTGTGACAAGGCAACAACACTAGAAGAAGCAATCTAGGGAGTAATACATGATTAAATAAACATAGTCTTTTATCTTATTGTTATCACCACTAGTTTAGATTATATTTAGTTTAATAGCTAAAACCAAACCTCCTCTTAAATATATGATTTTACCTGCTTTCCTATAAATATAAAAACACAAAAATAATTTTCTCTCAACCCCTAGAATTCTGTTAGACCGTGATCAAGCCTTCCCAACCTATTCCTCGAGTGAACGATAACAACCCCCCGAGTCTTGCCTATACTACTACTACAACGATTAGGTGCTCTGCCTAGGGAGTTGTAAAACTTCGTGTAGAAGTCCTACGACGACCGCATCAAGTTTTTGGCGCCGCCGCCTAGGGAATAGTTAGGTTTTGATCATAGTTTAGCTTAGTTCTACTTGCTTGAATCCTTTCAAGTAAGATTTAATTCCGCATATTAGCTTTCTTGTAGTTATCTTCTTCTTTTGTGCTATATGTTTTTTTTTGTTTTTATTTCGTAATCCATTATCGTCAAACCATCATGGGAGACGAGAATCCTATCTGTACTCTAGGAGACTACTCCAAAAAAAGGCCAACGGGGGGCTATTAGGATTCAATTAAGCTTCCTCATAGGGAAACAACGTGGTACCTCTTCGATCCGACACCATCCAGTTGGTGCAAAACGGGATTCTTTTTTTTTTTGGCCCCTTCCAAAATGTTTTTCCTCCCCTCCAACCGGGGAAAAAAAAACCTTTTTTTTTTTTTTTTTCAGTCCGAGGTCCAAATTAACACCTCCAAATTTTGGGGGGGGAATTTTTTTTTTCTTTTACATTGTGGACTCACTTGACCTTGACGGTGACAATAGGGAAAGAACGCGCCTGCGTTTATTTCAATTTTCCCTATGCGATCAAGCTAGCAATTGGCTTGAACGCCTTCCAGTAGGATCCATCACCACATGGGAGGATCTTACTACCCGATTCCTTGCTTAATTCTTCCTACCGGGAAGGACCATAAAATTCCGTAACAATATCCTGATGTTCCAACAACATCATGGAGAATCTTTATCCAAAGCATGGACTCGTTTCAAGAACTTACACCAAAAAGTCCCTCATTATGGCATCAATCTTTGGCTCCAAGTCCAAATTTTTTATGACCATGTCAATCCTATCACAAGACGAACCATTAACCAATCGGCCGGTGGTAAGCTTCGTGACCTCAATGCTGAAGAATCCTGGGCATTATTAGAGGATCTCGCCCTCTATGACAATGAAAGTTAGAACGACCCAAGGGATTTCGCCAAGCCAGTCAAGGCAATCGCATTGCCTCAAGATGTCCCGGGTACATCCGACCGCCGTCTAATTCAGCTCCAAAATCAAGTTCAACGCTTGATGGAAGCTCATCTTGCTTTGACACAACCTACCCAAAGTAACAAAATTCACTACCTCTTGTGAGATACTGCAGTGGTCCCCACGACCTCTGTATTGCATGAAAGATCCCCAATCAAGCGTTTGTTGAATCATGCATCTCACGTTACTGATGAACGGGTATGGTAGTGGTATTACCTTCAAGCCAAAGCAAAAACAATTTGGTGACTCCTACAATCCATATGAAAAAGTCACCCGGATACCTATTCTTAGTAAAAGTGGAAAACACCTAAAATTCCCAAAATAATTTTGCAAACCCACCTAACCGGTTCCAACCCAACGGTTCGATCCCGAACCATTCCTTCAACAACCGTCCTCAAAATTTTAATAACCAATCAAATACAAAAGGGTATTGTTTCTAAATCATAGGCACTCTCAAGGACGCCTAGATTGTCCAAGTTTGAAGCCGCATATTTCAAACGACGGCGAAGGTGAGATGACAGCAAAATAGACACTGTGTTGAAGGCATCCACTGTTCGTATAGCGACACCTGCCTAGTGATACGGTTAAGACTAAACTGGAGACTCATCAGTTTCGTTCTTTGCTCGTTCTTACCCAAGCAATAGAACCTCAATGCTTGTCCACCCGATCAATGTTATCAGGCACATTTCTAGTAAGGCAATCATTTCCATAACATCTTTCAAGAACTACAACAACCTGTGGTTAAAATTAAACCACAACATCCAGAGGCACCCGAACCAACTTCTTAATGATGAATTTTAATGGATTGGCTCTTAACCTACCGGTCTCGAAGTCCTAGCCCACGCTACAATCTATAAACGGTATATTAGCTAAATACGTAGAGGAGCTAAGTACGAGGAAAAACGGAATCAGCATTTATTGCAAGAGAACAACCGCTAAGATGGGAGACCCCGGGCTATTCACTCTACCTTGTAGGTTAGAGGACTCAAAACCCTTCGTCGCCTCGGCTTGATCTAGGATCATGCGTATACTTAATCCTAATATACCTCTTCAAAAGCTGAACATGGATTATTAGTAAGAGATGACCATATCCTTTGGACTCCCTGGCGAAACAAATCATATCCTCGTTGGGATTGTTAATGACGTAGAAGTCCACATAGGAAAACTGAAACTATTAAATGATTTATACGTACTCGATATGAAAAAGGACCCCAAGACCCATTTGCTTGTAGGAAGAGGATTCCTAGCTACCGCCAACGCAGTTATAGATTGTAGGATGGCCAAAATAACTGTAGGAGAAGGAATCACTAGGTCGGTATTTAGTGTAAAAGGAGTAGGTTTAGGTGAGGATGAAGCACCTTATTGGACCACACTTAGAAAAAAAGAATCCTATAAACCCTGACCTCGCTCGGATGGAATAGGCGCAAAGCCCCTTTACTATGCTATGAAAGACTTCTTAGGGGGGGGGGGGGGGGCGGTGGGGGGGGGGGGGGGAGGGGTAGGGGGGGGGGGGGGGGGGGGGGGGGGGGGGGGGGGGGGGGGGGGGGGGGGGGGGGGGGGGCGGGGGGGGGGGGGGGGAGGGGTTCAATGCCATTTGCTGGAGATTGGAAATTTTCTAATAGACGTCGAGCGTAATCCTTTTAGGATAACTTTAGTGTTTAGGAAGATGGGTAGAATTCTAGGGAGGGCCATACCTATTAACCTTAAGTATAACATGTGGGAATCAAAGGACCTAATTAAAAAACCAATTAATTGGGACAAACCACTCAAAAACGGAGATGGAGCATGGCATGCCAAGATTAGAATAATTGATCCCTGTTGGAGTGGGAATTTAACCAAATCACTTCATATCAATTCCCAATACTAGGATGCTCTTCGAAAACGAGGTAAAGTTCAAGAGAGATTCTCTATTTGGGTCCACTTCTACGGGACACTTGAGTGTGACTTTCGTGTCTAGCTAAAGATCGTTAATAAGAAAGCTTTCTTGGTGGCAACCCAATTTACTTTTCCCTCAAATTAGGGAGTGTCATCGTTAGTGTTTTAATTCCTTTAATAATTATTTATTATGTTTGAACTATCTTGTAATCATGCTATGTTTCGTCTTTAATCCTCGTTTAATTTCATCAAGGTATTATAAAAATAATATCAGTGTAGGGGAATTTATTTAGGCTTTTGAGCACAAAATTCAAACATGTTAAATGAACGTTTAGATTAAATTCGCACCATTTGTTTGAATTGTTATATCTCAGGTTTTTGCAGACATTGTTAGAATTAAACTTATGGAACAACTGCAGAGTACAATTTTTCATCAAAAAAATAAATTTCATTTTCCAGGTATGTGGATACGGCGTCACGATCTTACTGCGAAGCCGTCACCTCGATACCTGTGGCTATGGTTAAAAAATTTGTGACGGGTTACAACATACCTGACGGCAGTCAAACGCCAGGTCCAGAAACGCTTAAAAATTTTTATTTATTTTTGAAAATAAAACTTGCATAACGTTTAATATATGTATACTTCTGTTATAAACCTGTAAAAACCTAATGAGTTTAACAATTCTCTCACCATGTCTATCGAGTCGAACCCTAAATTCACATTCTATATTGGTTTATCGCACATTTTATGCTTGGTGTAGTTGTCTTTGTCTTTGATTACAGGTTATATTTGATGAGAAGAAACTTGGAAGTTCTTAGGAAGTTTCATTGGATGATTTTTGGAGGACGATTTAACCAGTTATCGCATGTTTCTTCTCCATTATTGAGCAAACCAGGGTTGTACTTGTTTCTCTTTCCCTTTTATTCGTTTCAATGGTGCTTCTAGTGAACTTTTGGGGGACAATGTTCAACTTAAGTGTAGGGGGAAAATAAGCCTTAGAAACTATTCTTTCATTTTTCATTTGCTTTGTCCTTAAAATGATGGGTAATATATCGAAACATAACATAAGAGGTGATTTTTACCCAAATTTAAAAAAAATTATGACACATACCGATGAAAACCAAGTATTAATAGCGTCTCATGGATAGGAATCTATATGACTAGCACAATAACCCTCAAAATTCCACCCCAAAAATGTGAGGTTCGCCTTTAGATCTTTAGGAATTCGGGTATCTATTATTGATACCCAAGATAGTTTATACCTTTAGCTTTCTCGAGTTAAGGAGTGAGCAGTCACATGTGTTTATTTCGTCGTTACGGATGTGTACGTGTGGTCTTCGTCGCCTTTTCTAGAGCATTGAGATCGGTATTAAATTATATGAGTGTACCGGTAGTATATTAAATTCTAGAACTTGTTATTATGATGCATCCCGAGACCGCATAGTAAGTATTAGGATTTGCTTGATAAGAGGCATTAGGATTAACCCATGTTTTAAACCTGTAATTGTTATGATGGTCACACCGATCATATAACTATCCCACACCCTTTCCATGCACTCATTATTAGTGCAGGATACTTATACCTAACCCCCCCCCCCCCCCCCCCCCACTTGTACATCATCCGAGCCTTGTCGCTTTTTCACGGTTCTCGTTTAATTTTCTAGTGGATTCCAGATTATTAATGAAGAGCATTGTCATCCTTTAAAAGCCAATAGTTACACCCATAAAAGCCTTAGCCTACCTTTTATGTAATCGCTTTTGGTAACAATTATTGTGTCTAAACCCATGTTATTAAATTTGGTTCATGATTGCTAATTGCCATATTCCTTGTAAATACAATTTTAGGACGATTGGAATTCATGGTTGTATTTATTTTGCGAAGAATAGGGAAGATAGTTAAGTCCATACCCTATTATGTTTGTCAATTGGCTTCTCCATGTTATTTTGATCCACCTCAAATCGGGTCATTAGATAGATTGTAAATATCGAGCATGTAAAAGCTCAAGTGTAGGGGTACGTATTATAAACCCTATGTGATGTATTATGTTATTCAAAAAAATGAGAAAGATAAAGATAAAAGGAGATTGATATAGAGATGTGGTAGAGTTTGTAGTCTTCGTCGCTGTTCTTGGCTTAGCAACCAAAACTAAAGTGTTTCGTATAATATTTAGCTAACCCTTCCAACTCTAAATTACCCAAGCCACCCAAATGTATCCCATTCATTTCCATTTCATTTATATGTTAATTTTACACCTACACCCACACAACAAACCCTTTATAAGACCTCTTAGTAGTAATTGTATTAATACTTGCTCATAGCGTGGAGGTATTTGATCCTTTACCAAGCTAGGTAATTTATATGCTATGACAGGTAATGAGTTGTTTTATTTTTTGTTTTTCCCCCTTTTTTATAATTTTTATTATACACCCGAGTGAAGAGAGAATCCAAATACTTATGTGAGGTGCTAATATATAACTTCTGTGCTTTTGATTACGAGGTCTAGAGGTATGTGTTGAATATACTTTTAAAGAGTAGGTAAAAGTGGACCCTAATATTGTTATGGTTCTTAGGTAGAAAAGCCCATTTGCTTGAGGACAAGCAAATCCCAAGTGCAGGGGTATTTGATGAGGTGTCATTTTATATACTTTTTCAGGGTCGTTTAACCCCCTAAATCGTGCATTTATGCCCAAAATAGGTACTTAATCGTTCCTTTTTAGGTATTTTTCATTTAGAAGACATTTGGAAGAATTACACGTGACTTGGGCTCATTTGGAGAAGAAAGGGACAAGACTACGGACCTACACAACATACACTCAAGATAATGTTCTCAAGCAGCTGAGACGGCGTCACCAATTAACAACGTGACGCGTCACAAAAAGACCAACGATGCGTCACTGGATCTTCTCTACGCAGTCAGAGTACACGACCCAGTCCATTATCTATAATTTTCTCTATCATGACGGCGTCACGACTAAAATGCGACGCCGTCACAGCTTTTTTCCTATATATACAAACCCGAATTTAGGGTTTTGAGTGTGTGACTTTAGAATAAAAAGAGGGTACGAACCCTAGTTCGTTTAGCAGCTGTTAGGGACGATTTTAGGGCCTAAAAACCCTATTGTACTTCCTCCAACTCATGTTTTAATCAAGTAAGGTTTATTTAATCATTCAATATGTCTATGTGTTGTTTGATTCATCTATGTTCTTGCTTTATTAACATGCTAGGCTAAGCCTCCTATTGTGTTTATTTATGATTGTATGAAACCTAGAATGTAGATCTTAGTGGTGTTGCTTATTGTGATGGATGTGCATGTTAGACCTTAGAAAACCAGCTTTTGTCTGTATCACTGTTGATATGTCTAGGGAAACATGATTGTGTAGAAAGGATACCATCGGGTAACAGTCTTCATACTACCTTGCCCCCTAATATGGTTGATCCACTTTTAATAAATTTCACATGCACTTAGTGTACTCTTAGGGGCCTTGTAATAGTCTTCATACTACCTTACAGGTGTGTTGCTCTACCGGAATGCTAAGTAGACGGCGGGTTCGTGTAATTTGTTCATGACTTAGGAAATAATTACACAGATCATCACAAGTGTGACAAGGCAACAACACTAGGAGAAGCAATCTAGGGAGTAATACATGATTAAATAAACACATTCTTTTATCTTATTGTTATCACCACTAGTTTAGATTATATTTAGTTTATTAGCTAAAACCAAAACCAAACCTCTCCAATTATATGATTTATTTGCTTTCCATAAAACACAAAAATATAAAAATAATCTTCCCTCAACCCTTAGAATTCTGTTAGACCGTGATCAAGCCTTCCCAACCTATTCCTTAAGTGAACGATAACAACCCCCCGAGTCTTGCCTATACTACTACTACAACGATTAGGTGCTCTGCCTAGGGAGTCGTAAAACTTCTTGTTGAAGTCTAACGACGATCGCATCAAGTTTTTGGCGTCACCGCCTGGGGAATAGTTAGGTTTTGATCATGGTTTAACTTAGTTCTACTCGCTTGAATCCTTTCAAGTGAGATTTTAATTTCGTATGTTAGCTTTCTTGTAGTCTATCTTTTTCTTTGTGCCCTTTGTTCGTAACATTTGTAAATTTTTAAATTATAATGAATAGGTATGGTTATTCTAGCATAGGTAGGTTTGATGTATTCTTCTATGATCTACTCTTAGTGTTCCAACAACATTAAGATGAATCTCTCTATGATTCATGGACTCGTTGCAAAGACATAATCCGAAAAGTCCTGAATCATAGCCTTAGTATATGGACCATAATTGAAATCTTTCTTAAACATCTCGACTCGTTATCTCGTCATATCATAAATTTGACAACAGAAGGAGATCTTAGGAAGTTTAATGATATAAAAGCATGGTATGTCATAGAGGATTGTGCCCAATATGATAAAAAAATGTAGCAACCCAACAAGCGCTATTTCTAATGAAACAATAGCAACTCCAAATGCTCAAATAGTTGAGGATGATATGGTTAGGGTACAGGTACCTAGGTGCATGGCATTGTTAGATTATGATGAGCATGTAAATAGCGTAAGTATGATGGGTAATGAGGTAGGAGTTACAAGCCCTGAGAGTATCACACAAACCCTACCATTATTTGAGGAATACACACCGCCCGTGACTTACCTAGAAGAAGTAGAAAATACTTTAGGAACCCCGATAGAGGTAGAACCTTTGAACGAAACAAAACTAGAGGAAGTAGGCTTGAATTGTAATCATAACACTCCTTTTAGTTCTAAGGAAGTTCCTAGTTCAGATGGATCGGAGCCTCAACCTGTAGGAATATTAGGAGTAAATTTAAACATAGGTTAGGGGGTTAAGTGTACATTGTAATTTAGATTAAGAATAGACTATAACTAGGATTAATTAATCTTGCCTTGCAAGGCAAGGAGTTTCCTATTTGATTTAGGAAAGTTTTCTACCCCCTCATCCCTATAAACAGAGATGAGGGGGGATGCTAGTTATTCATTCTTCTTCCTCGTTGTAATAACTTTATTAGGGTTTTAATAAAGGTTTGGTACGAGGGTATAACGTGTGCATATTCTTGTCGGTTCTTTGTAGTCTCTTGTGTTCGCTACTTGTGCTCGATACAACTTGCGATCTAGCGTTCCACGATCGAACTTTGGGTTTGTTGTTGTAATTGTCCAACAAGTGGTATCAGAGCTTGGTTTGAAGTTCTTGGAAGTCTAGGATCGATATCGAAGGATTCTTTGTTCGAGTTTCACTGAAGAAGACGTGTGGTTTTCGGGTTTTCAGCGATTGGCAAAGACGGTTCGTTGTTAGTTTTTCAGGTTCATGAATAATAACAACAAAAGTAGCAGCAAGACGAGTTGACAGTTAAAGGATTCTTGAGTTCTTCGATTGTCTAGGTTTGCGACAAAGTAGAAGACTTAAGGCTTAGTTAATTTTTGATTTATTGGAGATCAACGGTTCATTGTTCTTTTGGATTTTTGTCGAGGTCTTGACGAAAAAGAAAAGACACCAGGTCTTGTTTGCTTTTATCTATAAAATAGGACGCCAAAGAAAACAGATAACAGGTCTTGTTTCTTTTTGTTTTTGGTTAAATATAATAGATAAATCAAGTTTGAACTTTAAAAGTATTATTATCAAATAGTTTTTTGATTGTTAGAGGGCTAATTCCAAAGGATTTTATCAAATAGTTTTTTGATAACAAAGGTAATTACTTTTAGAGGGTTTCACACAAGGTACTTTGTTTAGTTCGGTGTTGTGAGGTTTTAATCACAAGGTTATCAGAATAAACAAAGGGTTGGAGAAAATAAAGTCGACTTGTCGAGGTTGCAAGGTTTCTTAGGTTAAAAGAAATTTGTTTTGCAAAAATTCAGTACGATAAGTGTATACTTTGGAAGCAAAAGTGATGACTTTTGGTGTACAAAAGCATAGAGGTTCAAAATAAGTTGGATTAAAGCAACTTGGTTCTAAACAAGTTAGGTTCAAACAACTTGGTCACAAACAAGTTGGGTTCAAACAACTTGGTTCTTGTGTTGAAATAGGAGTCCATAGAGTACAGGTCGAAAAGCGTGTTTGGTTTGAGGTGTGAATGTAACGCCCCGACCCAGAAGGGTAGAAGTATTACAAATATGGTGTGACATCAAAAGCATACACAATCATAACAGAAGCATAAACAGCGGAAGTCTTAAATAAATAACCAAAGGAAATAAGTCAACAAGACTTAAGGTACATAAGTTCTCAAAGGATAAACATATCCAAACGAAATAACAAATGTCTTGAAGGAAACAATTCGTATATCAAAGGTAAGAACTCTAGGGTAGTCCACACTCAGCACTCATAACCCAAAAGCAACCCCAGCTCCTAGCTTAGATACCTGCCGCAGGAAAAGAAAATGCGGCTGAGCTTACAAAGCCCAGTGAACAGATATATATAATCGAATGCAAAAGATAAAACAAGATCAAAGGGTATGATACAAGGGTACAAAGGATATCACAATATCATGATCAAAAGGGATCAAATATAAGTAAACAAATCAGAATATCAATTCATCAGGGAAAAGGTAAGATGAAGTCAGAAAACAAATTAGTTAAGTTCAATCACCAAGCCCAAAAAACAAATCAAAATCAAAGTAACCATTGAGTAGCTAGCTCCAAATGTGAAAGACCGTGGATTGCACCAATCATTAGTCACCAAAAACCAAATATCTTAATGTCATATCCTCGAATACAAAACAAATCTTAAGATGCATCCCATACGCCCCTTAAACAAATAAATAGTCATCATAATGCGCATAAATACAAATGGGGGACGGTGCGAGAAATACTTCACTCACACATGAGTCAAGCCAAAGGTGCATCAATGACACAGCCATGTCACCTTCTTGGGCTAGGAAACAAATAGTGGCTTGGGTTCTCAAACTGAAGGGTTAAAAGCAAATGTCATATCAAAGTTCATTACAAGGGGGACATAGCAAAGTTCAATATCAAAGGTTCAAATATCCAAGGGATCATAGCAAAGGTTCATTATCAAAGTTTCAAATATCAAATGGATCAAATATCACAAGGATATCATAGAAGGGTTCAAAGCGGAACATAAATACAGATCATGATAAGAAAGCCAAAATAAAAGCTCAGAGCAAATTAGCAAATCAAATGAGAAATCAACGATAGAGAGAAACATGTTCATGAATGAGAAACCTTAACAATAAAAGGTACAGAATACTGGTACCTTATTCCGTAACAAAGCAAATTCAAATAGAATACCACAGGAATATCACAATCACTCCTCTTGACCGGAACCTAAGAAATGATGAATTCGAATTACAACTAACCCAGTTCATTTTATGTTATAGCTTCTATTTTAAGAAACTTTCCAATCTTTAGAAACTTTCCATTATTAGTAACTTTCTATTAGAAACTTTCCATTTTTAGATAACTAGTCTATTTTTAGAAACTTTACCAATTTTTAGTACATTCTATTTTTAGAACTTTCCCAAAATTAGTTAACTTATCCAAAATAGTAATATTCATCATTTTGAGATTCTATTAAGTATTTTAAATAGCTTAAGGCCTTATTATTTCAACCTTATAAGTTGGGTTAAATATTGACAGCTTTCCAAATTTATGGGTTTAATATGCCAAATCACAAATTTCAAGGTTAAAAAGTCCAAGAGTTTAAGTCCGAAAATCTGATCTTCAATAATGGGCTACTAGCTCCATTCTTCATGAGTATTGGGATGACTTGGTGTAATAATGGGCTACTAGCTCCATTCTTCATAGTTATTGAAATGTCTTGGTGCAATAATGGGCTACTAGCTCCATTTATTTTTTTTATTTTTGCACTATCTTTACATTTTTTAGCACTTGGGTGGCTTTTTGTTGCACCATTATTTTTTCATTTTCTTTATAATATGAAAATGTTACAGGATTTTATATCTTTAATTAGTGCCCCTGCAACATCCGATATTATACGCACATCCCCCACTTGAGATAAACAATGTCAAAAGTGGTGATATAAGGGGGTCTTTATAGATCATAATTGATTGGTCTTCCACGAATGCATATAATTCTCGTTCCCATTCCCCCGAACCATGGACCTAAGTAGCCAGGAAATTCAACACAAAGAAAATTAAGACTACAGGGTAGACTAAGGTAAAATGTTGTAACGATACATATAACATTGGGTGAAAACATAGATTGGTTTGACAAGGGTGATCTAGGGGTATCTTGCACTAATAATGGGTGCAGCAAAAGGGTTTATCACGGGAGGTCGACAAGTCAGTGTAACAAGTCGATAAACACACACATATAGGCTATCTGGGTGGTTTCCTAAGTGTTGTCTTCTTGAACTATCTATTCCTGCTAATCAATTAGGTCTCGAAATGATGTACAAGCCAAGTTCTAAAGTCTACCATACTACCGGCACACTCAATATTTTCTTGGATTTTTGAGTAATATGATGGAAACGGAATATTAGGCATAAATCTCACCAAGTATAATAAAGGGTAAAGTGCATTCGGCAAAGATTAATTCTAGTTATTTAAGAAAAATTTGTCAAAAATTTTAAAATTGGCATAATTTTCAAAGAAAACTAGAGAATCAAAGGCAAAACATACGTCAGGTATTAATTCTACTCTCATCCCCCCACTTGATTTGTACAATGTCCCTATTATACATTAAGGAAATGAAATAAAAAGGAAATGAAATAAAAAGGAAATAGTAGAATTAAGACAAGAAACTCCCTGAGCATTGCTTTGAAGTTTGAATTTTAACGGAAATCTTATAGATTATCTCCGTCTTCCCACAAGCTCTTTATCCCCTGTGATCACAAAACAAACCAAAGCATAAAATCTTTCTACAAGAATTATGAAGTGTACAGGAAATACAAACCTAACTCAATTTCGTAGGAATCACTGTTGCATTTAGCATATGCAACAAGCCTTTTAAACCACTTGATGGCCCAAGAGGACGAGTTTAGTCTCATGAGGGCTTCCAAAGAACATACCCACAAAGTCCGTTTACGTATACAAGGTTTAGACATGTTTAAAACTTAAATTTTTAAGGATTCAAAAAGAGGTTACGGCATAACTCCGTTGGTTACATCGTAATCAAGTGGTAAAAAATTTAAGTTTTTAAGGTGTTACGGCGTAACCAGGTAATGGTTTACGTCATAACTGCAGTGGTTATGGCGTAAACTAAAGTTATTACGCCGTAACTGCTGCAGATTCAGCAAGGTTACCACATGATTATGAGTCGAGCCAGTCTCGATAATTGCCTCCTAGCTTCTGGATTCTGCCAAACAAAGTAAGAAACATGCAAACCAACTAATGCAAAAAGGAAATTTCATTAAATAAAGGACGGGTTGTCTCCCGACATGCACTTTTGTTTATTAACGAGTCTTTAAGTTAGACTCATGTTCATTCTGCGTCATCCCGTCATCAATACATCCCCGAATCCAATCTACAAATTCCTGATCATATTTGTACTCGTTTCCTAAACTAAGACAACCTCTCTAGAATCCTTTAATCTTTTTTTCAGGCTTATGGTTTCCTTTTTTCTTATCTTCGTCACTGACTTTTAACAGGGGTCCCATTGAGTTATGTTGTTTTACCGTTAGTTTCCTAAAGGCTTTTTCGGCTCGTGGCATATGAAATATTGTTTTATCATTACCGATTTTAAACTAAAGTGTTCCCTTACCCCGGTCTTCAACTAGTCCTATTTGTTCTTTGAAAGGCTGTCCAAACAGAACTTCGGTTAATCCCTTTTCCACAAAATTCACTAATGTTTTCTAGAATGATGAAATCAACTAAGAATTGGTGGTTTCCTATGAACACATGTAAATTTTTAGCAAGTCCCACCATGTTAATTCCTGAATGCATTAGCTCATGATTCATGATGGTGTTATAGGCTTTTCTGGACATTATGTTAAAAGGGGTTTGTGGTTCGAAATAGGGGTTAAAATTAACAAACCTTATTTTGCAAGAAAGTTGTAAACTATCAGGGCTGTGTAAATGGATTCTACCACCGCTTTTTAAAAATTCGGTTTTAGCTTTTTCATTAGACAGAATCCCTAGATCTAGGTCATCCCACATGTCGTCTATATCAACAAATTCTTCCAATCCTATGCTCATTCTTTTATCAAGATTACAGAGCGTCATACTAAAATCTTCCTTGTCTTCTGCTAATTCTGATGGTGAGAGCGAAATTATATCTTGGCTTCTGTATTCGGGTAATAAGTAATTTTCAAAGTCACCTACCTTTTCGTCATTCATGACTAAATCATCTAATTTTTGCGTTTTATCTATTTTGTTTATAACGCAAATAGGAGAAATAAAGGCGGGAGGTTCTTTCTTATTGATATTAAAAACTACTTGATCATTTCCAACTCCTAGAGAGGTCTTTTTACCATAAACATCAATCTTTGCATGAGCAGTTTCCAACATGGGCTGCCTAGGATAATTGGGACATTTTCATCTTCCATGATGTCGAGAACGACAAAATTAACGGGAAACAAGAAATTACTAATTTTCACTAGTACATTTTTTTATCTCTTTTGGAGATTGCATGGATCTATCAGCCATTTCGATAGTCATTTTAATTGGTTTCAAGCTTCCAAGTCCTAATCTTTTAAATAAGGAATAAGGCATAACGCTGATACTTGCCCCTAGATCAACTAAAGCATTACTCATGGAGTGGTTTCTGATAATACAGGGAATGATGAAACTTCCAGGATCAGTTTCTTTCGGAGGAAGTTTATTTTGAAGGGTAGCAGAGTAGTGTGCGGGTAATTCCTTGATTTCATGAGAAACTACTTTTTGTAATTGTTGTTTTGGTTTATCAGGAGTTGTAGTGGGTTCCTTATTTTCCTCAAGGATGCGCCTTTTTACCTTTTCACCAAATATCTCAGTTTTAGGCATCAGAGTGTGCTTAGGGTTGTGTGTGGAGATCAACTGAGCGAGGTGATTTACTTTTTGCTATAACCTTTTTATAGAGGAATCATGATTCTTTAAACTTAGATCAGTACTTATCATGATCTTCTTCATCCACTCATTTTGGATTGCTTGTCTTTCGCCAAATTCCTTCAGACATTGCTCGATCTTTGAGGTTGGTTGGACGATTGCTAGGTTTAGTGTAGGCCTTGTCGTAGTCGATTTTGCTAGATCTTATGCTTTTAACCTCAGCATAGTAACTTTTTTTGTCATCATCCGTATTTAATTTGCGAAAATCTACTTTTAGCCCTTCCATTTTGTGATTTAATAGTTTCAGCTTTTCAGTGATAATACGTAATGGGTCAGGGGTAGTCATGTGATTTTCCTCGCAATGCCATTTATGCGAATGTTCGACCAATTTTTGGATTGACTTCAATGCATCTGAAGCCGTCAACCCAGGAATAAGACCGTTTGAGTCGACAGTTCGTCGATTTTGGCTATTTAATCCATTGTAGAAGGTGTTTACCTTTTGTAATCTCTAATACCGTACGCACATGTTCGTAAGCGTCTTCACCATCAGTGCATGCAAAACGTTTGCGTCTTAATTCCTTCATATAATTTGCATTTATCTCAAATTCAATGTCATCGCCAATCTTGGGGTTCACTATGTCTGGTTTAATGTCATTGGAATCAAAGATATTATTGTTCCATGGTGTGTGTGCTGTCGTCATACCTTATTCATACCATATCTGAAAACTTATAAGAAAAACTAGTCAGGGGATTTATTTACAAAAAGAAAAATATACAGAAAATCAAATTATTAATAATTTTTAGCTCCCCAGCAGCGGCGCCAAAAACTTGATGCATATTTTCTTTTGAAATATATTTTTACCAAGTTTTAAATTTATAAAACTCGATCTACCTAACCACGCACTAACGGACAGAGAACTCGATCGTGGGTAGTATAGAATGGTAAATCCGAGGTCATCCTAAGAGCTAAGTTGTAATAGTTTTTAATCTGAAGTGTCAAGTTTTGAAAATGGTTTATGATTTGAATTAAAAGGAATTAAAAGGAATTAAAAATAACAATAAAATAAATAACTGATAATAAAAGAGTTGGAGATATCAAGAGAGAAAACATGCTAACCTAGTTACTTAATTACTATTGTTATGAAAACCCGGTTTTACTCTTTCTTGTCTTTGTTCATGTTCGATGTTGTTTGCAATGTTAATGTGCAATGTTAAACTATGGTTTTATTAGGGGTTTCTAAGGTCGATAGACTTCAAGGTGCATAGGCAGTCTATCCAATACTTACCGCGATTCTGACTCAGTCCAAATCGTATAGGAGGTAGGATATTAATCTCAACTATTTCCAAAACATATCTAATAACCTGTAAAGATTATTAACCCTCTCTGAAAGAGTTCCTGTGCTTTTTAAGTATATTAAGTGATAAGTGCGGTGACCGGTTAGTTCCTACACTAGGGGTCAGAGTCATAGATCCTCCCTAGTACCCGTTGCATCCCATATTGACTAGATAATCTAATAATGGGGCAAGCCAGGTCCAAACCACCCGTACTACCAAAACCCAGGGTTACACGATAGTCAAGGAATATCTAACGAAACCATAATCTAACAGGAAACAAACATCATAACAACAGTAAATACATAACTAGGCTAGCACTTTAAGTGCTTAGCCGCTCATGGTAACAGAAACACGGCAAGAAATAGAAGTAATCATAAATCAAAAGCTCACAATTCTTACAGTATTTGTATTTGAACGATTAAATACAAAAAGTAAGTAAAGTGTGATCTCCCTTGGACTCCAGGTGGAATTCTTTGAAGGTTGGAAGCCTTTGTCGCCTCTCCATTTGGCTGTTGAGGAAGTGATGTCGGAATAGCTTGAATGAGCACTCTATTTATAGGTATCGAACATGTTACGGTGTAACTGATAAAGGTGTTACGCCGTAACCTTCTTACACGGCATTCCATATTTAAGCAGTTGTTACGGCGTAACCAGATATGGTGTTACGTCGTAACCTTCAAATAATTTCCACATGTACGTGATCTTCATTTCATATTTGTAAATCTTCATAGTTACGGCATAACCATAAGGGGTGTTACGCCGTAACCCTATCTTGGGTAAGATTTCCTTCTAAATATTTGTTTACGGCGCAACTAGATATGGTGTTACGCCGTAACCTTGTCCTTGATCTTTGTACTTGTTTAATATATGTTACGGTGTAACCATTTTTGGGGTTACGCCGTAACATTTTTCACAAAATTACACTTTGAGCCCTTTTTCCCTTATTTCGTGTCACTTTCCTGCATTTCACCTGAAAATTATAAAATGATAGAAAATATCTCATTTTCGAGTGTTAGTGAAACATTTGCAGGTAATATGGGGGTATTTTGCCACCAAAAAGTATTAAATATTTGATGTTATCACTTTGGCAACTAAACGAGACTTGTTCCGAATAACCGTGTTTTTAGTATCAGTCTTGTTTTTCCAAATCCATTTGACTGCGATTATGTTTCTGTCAATAGGACATTCGACAAGTTCCCAAACATCAAGGCGTTTGAACTAGTTAAGCTCATCTTGCATGGATTCAATCCAGCTGGCATCAAGCATAGCGTCCTTGATATTTTTCAGTTTAATTGTACTCACTGTTAATGCGTACATACAAACTTTTGCATCAGTTTGAAGTCGATTTCTTGTCATTATAGGTTTTGAGGGATCACTAATCACTTGTTTAATTGGATGATTCTTAGTCCACCTATCACTTGAGCGATGTTTTTGATGAAACTCGTACATATTTGATGTATCCTGATATGTTAAAGATGACTTAGCTTCTTCGAACACAGGAGTTGGAGGTGCATTGAAGAACACATTTCCATCAAAATCTGCAACGTCTTCTTGAACGAATTCATCAACATTTGCATTCAAGACTAGAGAGTTTGGTTCAGTGGCAACTTGTTCTGCTGGCGACGATACTATTTGAGGAGCTTCATTTTCTTCAACGACAATTGATGATGATGAAGAAGTGTGTTCGTTATCAAGAGTATTTGAAGCGGGATTATCGGACACTTCTTGTGTAGGATCCCGATAACACTTCACTTCATATAATCAAACACGAAATCGAATAGAAAGGAGAAAGAGAGTGAGTTGTTTAATCTTCTGATGAATCTTGAAAATTCATGCCAGTTTCATAATCCGGTTCTAAATGTTGCAATTAGAAGCCATATTGTGAGTATCATCAAACTTAGACCTGAAATTCGCTTCCATCTCTTTTGGTTTGGCGATTATAGAAACGAAATCCGCTTGATGACTCATAATAACCAATAAAGATACAAGGTCAGCATTCGTTTCCATATTTATCCCAAGATCATCACGATCATTGTTTGATAACAAAGAGAATCTAAACACATGAAAGTAGTGAATATTGGGTTTTCATGCTCGAATCAACTCAGAAGAGTCTAATTGTACCTTGTGTAAATAGTAGCGATTCTGAGTAAAACAAGCCGTAGCAATAGCTTCAGCCCATAGAAATTCTGGAGCTTCAGAAAAGATAAGCATTATGCGAGCAACCTCAACGAGTGTACAATTTTGACATTTAATAACACCATTTTGTTGAAGCGTTCGAGCAATTGAAGTTTGATGAACAATGCCTAACTTTGCATAAAATGCTCGTAATTTCTCGTTTTTGAATTCAGATCCATTACCAGTTTCAATCGTATTACATGAGTACTATGATTGAATTATGGAAGATATCTGATGACTTGCCTTTTCAGGGGTAATTATATCAAATATATAGTATATGTATTCCAAAAGATTCAAAGAAATTACTTTTGACCAAAGTAAATCTAAAATCTCCCGAGTCGTTTCCCGACGAGGCGTGAATTTGAAAATCGAGTTTGGTTTGTGAACAATGCTTGAATGGTCAAAGATTGGATTGGATTCTATTTCTACAATTAAAAATGCAAAAACAAGTAAAAGAAACCTTAAAACGAAAGCAATTTAAGTTAAAACCTAAAATGATAACGGGAATTAAAAACGAACGCGACTTAAAACTAAATTATCAAATTTTAATCCAAGTTAAATTTTTTAACTTTAAATTAACCCTAAGTGACTAAAAAGTAAGAACAAATAAAACTAGACCAAAAACGAAAGTGATTTAAGCTTAAAAACACGAAAACGGGAACGGGATTCTAAACCCGTTCTTTAAAAAACCAAATTTTATAATTTTGAACCTACGGATGCAAATTTAATTTTCCTAGGTCCTAAATGATAAAAGAAAATTTTAAAAAAAAATAATTATATTTTTTTATTTTTATTTAATTTTTTATGATTTAAAAACAGTTTTAAAAAGAAAAATTCATTAAAAATACTAAACAATTTTGGAAAAATCTAAAAAAATCATAGAAAGTAGTTTGAAGTATGCAGAATTTAAGAAAAATAAAATTGAGCAGGGTGCTTTTTGAAATAAGCTCGAAATAAGCTGAAAGTGGCTGTTAGCTTAATGGGCTTAAAAGACTATAAAAATTAAATGGGGAAGCACATAACCAGATGGCCCTACTGGTGCCAATGGTTAGTGCGTGTGTTGTGTGGGACGACTATGTGTAAAGGGGGAGGTCATGGGTTCGACCCCCATGCCTTCCCTTTTTGCTAATCATTTTTTTTTCAATTTTTATTTTAAAAACTTAAAGACAAGCTGGAAATAAACAACTTTAATAAAGAGAATTTGTGACAATACTTAATAAATAAGCCAGAAATAAGTAAGAAAAAAAAGCTGACAGAATGCTTAATACTAATAAAGGGCTTAAAGGCTTGAACTGATAGGCTATATAAGGCAAAATAAGCTAGGGAAAAACAAAAATAAGCTAAAGCAGCCTAGAGGCTAACCTAATAAGCACTAAAGAGAGGAATAATAAGCTAACAAATAAGCTAGAAAACTTAAAAGGCATTAAGACAGTTTGCTAAAACTAAACTAAGTTATCATTAGCTAGACTGCTAACTATCTAACAACTTAATAAGCTAAAGCAAAACTTAAATAAGTTAACTCAGTCCAAGGCACTAACCTAATAAGAAAAGCTAAGTACAAAATAAGCAAGGCAATAAGCAGAAAGACTAAAAAAAGCAAATAAGCAAGAGGCTAAAACTGCTAACCAAACAGACCCAATAGGCACTTTTGTGCTTATTTTTAAGCACAAAGATGGATCCTTATGGCAAAATAGCTTATAAAACCTAAAAGCTTATCCTATGGGCTACAATTATCAATAAAGAAAAAGGAGTTTGAAATTAAGCTAAGCCATAAAAAAGGCTTATTAAAAAACTACTTTAACTCAATATATACTGACTTTAGTTTTCTATTTGAAAGACAATTTGAGCTTTTGCAGGCTAAAATTTAAGCTATTAAATGGCAATTAAAATTCAAAATAAGCTGAAATAGACAAAGTTCACATACCAAAGAGTTTATATACTAAAAATCATGACCTAAATCAAACCTTAACTACCCTAAATTTGAGCTTCAAAAGTGACTAAACTACCCCATGTCATGAAAACTTAGACTGTTTTGACCAATTTCATAGAAACTTGATGAAACAGTACTTAAACTTGAATGACCAGATTTTAAACTTGAAATAACATGCATATTGAACATTTAAAACACAACTTTGAACTATGAAACTTAAAATCAAAATGTGCACAGATTAAGTACAAAAAAATCATCACAGATTTGAACATTACTATTGAAAACATAAAAACTTTTGAAAACTAGCTCAAATCCTAATCCAACATGATCTAAAACTCATTTAAGAAGTATCTAAATTCATTTTGAGAACTTAACTTGACCAAAACAAAATTTTACTTGAAATAAAACCTTAATCTAAACACCCCTTTGAATCTTGAATTTGCATTTTTAGCTTAAAACAAAGAACAATAAGCCACCAACTATATTCAAAAATCATTACTAAGATAAATTAAGCACAAATTCAGCAGAAACAACACAAATAACTAAGAATTAAGCAAATTTGCATAAAATCATAAAATTGAGCTAAAATGAAAAAAAATGATAACTTACAAAAGTCCAAAGCTCTTGGGATAATTTTAAACACCTCAATCAGATTATAAACCACCTATAGCTTCCCATGAAGCACTAAACCAAGGCCATCCACAATTTACCTTGCTCCATGATTCTTGAACACGTATGAGTGACTTTTGGTAAAAGGATTTAAACACTTTAAAACTTTGGAAAAGAGTTTGTAAAGCTTGAAAAGACAGTTTATAAGAGTAAATGAGAGCTTGTGTGAGCTTTGAAAAACATAAATGAGCTTAAGTGCATATAAAGCTTAAAATATTGATAAACATAAAAAAACTTGGAATTTCATTAACTTCAAAAGAGTACACTGCTTGAAAGTAAATAAGACAGAAAATTAAAAGACAAAACATAAATTTAAAACATGAAAAGTAAATTTAAGCTACACTACTCTACATCCTAGTTACTAATATCTTCTGTTTTTATTCTTTTTTATATAAGCTGTGAGGTCTTCAACTTGTGTTTCTTGTGCTTTTGTTGTGAGAGGACTTCAAATGTCTTCATCCAGCCCTTGAAATTTCTTGTTCACCAAGCTCACAAATCACAACCCTTGATTTGGTTTAACCAATAAGACTCTAAGGGATTGCCAACATGGAATGGTATCATGTGAGGTGGGGTTAAGGTGTGGGGTTAAGGATTTTGGGGAAGAGGGTGAGGGAAAGTGATGGTTTTGGCTGTTTTAGGGTGCACGTGAAAGAGATGATGAATAGTGGGAAAGTTTGGCGGGAAAAGGATTTTGGTTTGTTTAACTGTGTTAACGGGGTAAAAGTTTGAGGGAGATTGGCAACTTTGGTCCCTCATTGTATATGGTTTGATTGCAAACATCGTCCTTTGTGGTGATAAACCTTTTTGTGGGATGGCAAGATAAGCCCTTGAGGTTGTAGTTTGTGTTTGCAGTACACGTCCATAAGGACTAACGGTGTTGGGTTAATGGGTGATATGGGCTAACTGCAGTTAAAATGTGTTTTGGGCTATTTGGTTTGGCAGCTTGGGCCGGTTAATATTAAAAGGGTAATGGGCTTTTTTTTAATTGGACTTTTGAGCTTTTTAAATGTATATAAATACTATTGGGCTGACCCGGCCCATTAACTCGGGTACGGGTTGGCCCAATAAGATATTTATGTCCCCGGCTTCAGTTTTTCGCCCTCGGCTTTGACTTTGACTTTGCGGGTTTGACTTTTCGGTTGACTTTTTGGCGTTGACTTTGACTTTTGGCTTTGATTTTGACTTTTGGCTTTGATTTTGACTTTTGCTCCACGCTCTTTCTGTTCTCGTGCTCGGTTTTGTCGTTTTTGGCTTTGTTTTTGTGCTTTAGTGAATATCCGATACCTGCACAGTACAAACACAAAAACAAGCATATATATGGCATTTTATATGCGTTTTTGGTCGTTTTATTAAGTAAATGGTATGTGTAATTAAGCACATACCAATGATTATATCTGGAGCCTCATCTTTGGTACGAAGAAAATATACCCAGGTGTACCGAGAATAATCATCAACGATCACTATAATATATTTCTTACCATTGATACTTGCGACCCTCATTGGCCTACACAAATTCATATAAAGTAGTTTGAGTTTGGACTCTGTGCTTGGAACCAATTTTGGTGAAAGTGAAGCTTTCTTGCCTTTACCTTGTTCATAGGCTGAACATAGGTGATCTTTGTTATACTTAAATTTCAGAAGCCCATCAACTAGATCTTTTGACGTGAGTTGATTAATGGTACCAAAATTCAAATGAGAAAGCCTGCGGTGCCATAACCAAGATTTTATTGATGTGGCTCTAGACATTAAGCACACTGGAGAAGAAGCCGCCATCTCGGAAATAAAGATAGTGTAAAGATTTGAATCAAGAGAACCGGTAAGCAAGTCATCACCCTTTAAATTCCGAACATAACACATGTTTGAATGAAAAGCTACTTCTAAATCTCCATCACAAAATTATCCGACCGAAAATAAGTTATGTCTGAGGCCTTCAACATAATATATGTAACAAATCGTTAGATTACCTTGAACATAATCTCCATATCCAGTTATTGCGGCGAAATGATCATTCCTGAAGCGGACTATTCCTATGAATTTCTCAACAAAATTTCTTATCAGTTGAGGATTGCCAGTCATATGCTTCGAGCATCCGCTATCAACATTCCAAAGGACGAGCTGAATCACCTGCATCACATGAAACAAATGCAGATGGAAGAGTGGACAGTTTGGCTACCTATTTCTGAGTGGTAACTGTTGTGTTAGATGTAGAACGAACACGGATACGTTTCTTTGTTTCACTCGAAAGTGATTGAGCAGTTTTGCTTTTGGGTGACCAATTAAAACTTTGTTGGTTTTCAAACCATCTCTGCCACTTTCGACTTGTTGCAATTTTGTTTTTTATGTAATTGTTAAGTGTTTCACTTTGACTAGAATCATGAGATAATGAGGATGCACTAGAGACCTTTTTTGTTGCTTTTGGGGTGTTAGCAACACTTAATCTAGATTTTGCAACTACAAAAGTAGTTCCTAAATTCTTAATTTTTGCTGCTACGAGGGTAGTGAATAAGGCTCTCTTAACATTAGAATTCCTAGACAAAGCATAACGAGCAACACACTTTTCATGAGAAAGTAAAAACACATCTTTACCACAAGAAACACAAATAATATTGGAACCGTCATTAACATCAGTTACAGTCTTAGAATTTGATACACTTGCATTTGTTTGACATACATTCAAATCCTTTGTTTCACATTTATTAGAATCTATGCTAACACTACATGATATCTTCTGAACATATGTAAATGATCTATTAGTGTTCTTCAAGACTCTATTCTTTGATTTAGTGCCCTTGGACTTTGGTCTTCTAACACTATTAGAACTTTCTACACCTGTAGAATTAGAAGCATGTATGTTAGTTTTAGAATCTGGTGTTTGTGTCTTTGATTTTGTGATTCGATACATTCCTCTTGTGATTACATTCGCACTCTGTTTTTAATTTTTCTCGCTTTTAGGTGTAGTATGTGAAGTGACTGGTTTTGACCTATCTGCCTTGACCTTAGTGTTTGACATGTTCTTAGCCTTGTTTCCTAGGTTTTTGTTGAATGGTGTTACACAGACAAGTTTTCCTAAGGTCTCAGATTTGTCAAACTTAGTCTTCACATGCTTTCCTTTTTCAATTGTCCTAAGCTTATCCTTAAGCTCAGAAATTGTCATCAAAAGATCTTGATTTTGAGCACGCACATCAGCATAAGCATATGTCTTTTGATTGACATGTTCAATTAATTCATCAACTTCTTTTTGATGTTGAGTCCGTGTTGCTTTTATGGAATTAAAAAGCTTTTGAAATTCAAGTTTAATATTTTCTCGTTCTTGAACAACATATTCAACTTGAGTTTTGAGCAACACGTTCTCATCATTCAATGTTGACAATTTTGACTTCCAAGAGACATCACAAGCCATTTTCTCTTTTTGATGTTGTAGCTTTAGTTCAAAATCAATACTTCGAGCTTGTGATCGCTTAAAATCATTTTCAAGAATTTTGATTCTCTTGAGTAAATTGACTTGGATATCTTTGTAGTCTCTTGAACATTTCTCAAGTTCAGCATTTAACATCTTATTTTTCTGTTTTTCAACAGAAATCAACACACAATTTTGAATTTCACTTGTCAAAGATACTTCCAAAAGTCGATTGATCTCATTTTGAAGAATATTTTCTTTTGAAGATTTTCTGTCAACTTTCTGTTCCATTGATTCAAAAATATAACATTTCTTGTACTTCTTCAATGAGTTCTTTAAGTTCTTTCAAATTCTTTGATAAAGAAGCAAACATCGGAATTACATCAGTTTTATAAAACTCTCTTAAAGAATTTTGACTATCGGACATCCATCTTCGTTGTCGGTCTTCTAAAAGAGTAATATCAATCCTTGTTTGTAAACCATTAATTGCCACACCTAGTGTGTCAAACATTTTTAAAAATTTACTCTCTTTAGGCATTTTTAGAATTGGTAAATCCGATGTGACTGCTTTTGACTCAGAACCATTAGTAGAAGTAGAAGGAATTGAAAAATATGTTTTTTCTATAGAAAAGTCTTGTTGAGGTTCAAATGTTTCATAAAGTGAATTTAATTTTGCATGGTTAATTTGAACCATTTTGTTTCTCATTTTCAATCGACTTTCTTCCGCATCTTCTAAAGTTTCATCTGAATCAGGTGAATCAATTACTAATTTAGTACTATGAAGCTTTTCACCATCATACATTTTTTTTGTGCTGCAATGGCCTTCTTGAGACGTTCGAGATTCTTGTAACCTAACCTAGATTTAAGAAAAGGATCATAAACTTTATTTGGTGTCTTTCCAAGCATGTGAATTGTTTGAATTGATTGACCCATATTATAAAAATTCGATCATGAGAACTCAATTTTTCTTCGAGATCACAAATATCTTCAAGATACTGATTTTCTCGTTCTTTAAAAGCCTTTTTAGCTAACTGAGTTTCATGTTGAATTATTATCTTTTCATTTTCGATTTTGAAAAAATCACTTTGAATGTTATCTTTTTCTTCAAAAGTCTCTCAATGGTGTTCTTATCATTCCTTAATTCACGTTCCAACTCTTCACATGTTTCTTTATATTTTGAACATTGAATTGTTTTTTACTCAAACATTTTGACCCGATCCTTACACGTCTCAAGCTTCTTTTGTAGCAACATCTTTTGCTTTTTAAGCTCATTGTTTAATCGTTTTTTATTTTTAGCTTCTCTTTGAACATCATATGCTAGCATTTGAATTTTATGATAATCATCATGATCATTTGAATCATGGTCAGACGTGACACCATTATTTTCAACATATGGATCATCTAATATGATATTAGAATCAATTTGATCATCATCAGACGTTTGAATAATAGTTTTACGTTTCTCATGACGCATTTGTTCATGAACCTTCGATGAAGCATTTACCTCACTGACAGCCTTTGCATCATATGATGGTACAGTCTTAGCATTACCATCAGCTGGTTGAATTCGATCCATCAACATGACTACAGTAATTAACTCTTCCATAGTTTCTTCACCATATGAAGTGTCAAGCATGAAGTCATTTTCTTCGTTGTTGATGTTGCTTCTGGCTTCATCTTTCATAGCTAACAACATTTGTTCTCGAAAATACTTTGCATCACGAACTCTTGGTTTCTGACAATCACGAGCATAGTGGCCTTTTTCATTGCAGTTATAACACTGAACATTTGCCTTTCCCGAAGTTGACTCAGTTCGTGGAACACGCTGAATAATCTGATTGATGTCATTATTTCCATTTCCTGCATTAAACGCTTGATTCCTGCTTTGTCTCTCTGCATTCTTATTACCATTGCCACCATAACCTGCATTCTTGGTTTGTATGTCAACTCGATCATCCTGAATCATGGCTTGATTCCTTGTGTTTGATGAAGTACGAGGACGATTATTGGTAGGTGTGGAGAACTTTTGAGTGATTTCTCGAGCTAATAACACCATGGCAGTTGTAAGCTTGTCCTCTTGAGAATCCCCTTGTAACTCCCCTTGATATTCATCTTCATAGTCAACAACTGATGAAGGATGTGTGACATAATATGGTTGTGGTGAATAAGAAGAATTTGCATGAGATTGTGATGAAGAAGCATTGGAATGAGCAATAAGGGCTAATGGATCATGATTCTTGGCAGCTTTCTTTGCTTTGGATGCTAGAACATGTGGTTCGAGTTGTACTAAAGAAACTGTCTCCCCAGTTTGATTGTGACGAACCATGGTGACATATTTGCTCCATTCGGGTTGTAAACAATTAAGAAACTTGGTGTTGATTGACACTGGAATAGGACGAACATTATTACGATCCATAATATCCACAAGCGTTGTCAGTCTTTCATATACGGATTCTAACGATTCTCCTTATTTTGTTGCAAATTTGTCAAACTCATCCATAAGACGTGAGTGTCTTACATAGCTAGTAACATCAGAACCAAACAGCAGCCTCTTAATTCGTTCCCACATTTCCTTAGCGTTTTTACATGCATCCACTGAATTGTATATATCATTTGGTATTGCTTGAAGAAGATAATTCATGACTTTCACATCAGCAATGCATTGCTTCTTGTTACCCTCAGTCATTTTGGACAACGGTTCAAGTATTTGTTTCACAGTATCCTTTATGTTCACAGCACCATCTGGATCAGGAATCATTGGCCTCACATAAGGTCCATTTTGAATTAAATTCCACATTCATTCCCCTTCTTCAAGCTTATTATCCAAAAACCTTCTGAATCTACTTTCCCATGGAATATAATTCCATTTCTCAAGCATTGGAGGTCTTTCATTAGCTCCCGGATCTGCTAAAGTTTGTTGATTTAAAGTAGACATGTTGTTTCAAATGTTTACAATGCAAACTTGGATCGTTTTGGAGATAAAGTCTTGTAATCGTGAATTGAACGAGCAATAACAACCTTGTCTTGTATTACAATGAAGTAACTTTGAAGAAACAAAACCTTGAATTGTTACGAAAGTCTAGAAACCTCTTAATCTGTGTTACAAAACCGAAAGTATGAGATACGAAACCTATGAAACAGTGTTACGAAACCCACCAACTGTGTTACGAAACCTCTGAAACTGTATTACGAAACCCAGTGACTGTGTTACGAAACCTCTGAAACAGTTTACGAAACCCCAAAACTGTGTTACGAAACCTTTTCCAATGAGATACGAAACCTTCCAACTATGAATACAATGTTACGAAACCTCTGTTACAAAACCAAGTCTTATAAAACCTCAATTGTAATACCAAACCTTCTTTACGAAACCCTCAGTTAAGAAACTGTGTTACGAAACCTTCCTTACGAAACCTGTGATACGTAAGCTTAAAGTACGAAACCAAAACCAAGTATTTGATATGAAACCTCTTGTTTACAAGACTACAATCCTACGAAAGCTTCCACTATTTACGAAACCAAATGGTTACCTAAAGTTTCCAATTTATGAAACCTACTTTCGTAAATTCCAAATAACCTACACTTTTGTAAAATCCAAGAAATACCTTACTTTCGTAAATTCTTAGCTACGAAACCTTAGAAAAACTCTATCAATCTGATTTTAAGCATTTTAAGGTGATAATTTCAATGTTATCTTTTCCAAATTGATAAAATTCTTCGTTACGAAAGCTAGTTTACTGTTTACGAAAGCTTAACTACGTTACGAAAACTAAGAAATCACTTGCGTATGACAGTTACAAAACCAAAACTACAATACGAAAGCTCAAAACTGAAATACGAAAGCACTTTTCCTGCGTAAAAACAGTTACCGAAACCTATTTCTTGCTTACGAAAGTTATCAACCCTATATTTTTTGATCAAATTCAATCTAAAGGATTAGAATCCTCTAAAGTTAAGTCAAACATGATACATCATGTTCACCAATCACAAATAAGTTAATTGCATAAAACTTTTTCTTTTAATAAAAATCATGGGCCCACTTATTTATTTTCACTCACAATAAACTTAACATGATCAATCATGTTTGACCATAACTTTAGAGGATCTTTTTCCCAATCTAAGACACATATTTTTCGTAATCTAGATATTAAACCTACAATTTGATGATTACTAAAGCTATTATTATGCGTTTTAAGATCAAAAACTCATCAAATCATAAATCTAACTCATACGAAACCTAATGTTCATCGATACGAAAGCTTGTAGATTAAAATTTCACACGGTTAAGCTCGATTTGATTCACGAAACACACGCTAGATCTCTCCCGACACCACTTGATATATGCTATGTTTGCATAGTAGTGATCATACGAAAGCTAATAAGAATAGAGGAGAAGAGCTAGAGAGTATTTTCATCATTTTCTAAATTTTCATTTCAAAAAGGGAAAATAGAAATGTGAGGGAGAAGTGAATTACAACAAATGTAAAAGTCTTGTATAAATACCCCTCCTAGATGGGTATTTATACTTAGTGCTTATCCTATTCTATTTTCCTAAATTTAGTCAAACCTTGGTCAACACTACTTAACTTTGACCAAGATAGACTTTATTACATTATAATTACTATTAAAACTATAAAACTAATCAAAACTATACAAAGACCAATTCATATAATACTAAACACTTTTTTTGAACCTAACATTGATAATAAAAAAACATCTTTTAGATACATTCACTTTCGAAAAAAAGTTGATCTCAAACTTCAAATTCAAAACTTTTTATATAAAATTAATGTTTCATTTATTCTTAATCTTATTAAACAGTAGGAACGCGGGTGGCATTCCATTTAATGTGTTCCCCACCCAGACCCGTCATTTTTTTCCCCGCCCCAACCTGGTCATTGCATTTAATTTCACCCTTTTTACAATAAAGTTGTATAGCAACAGAAAGATATATAGATAATCCCACCATTCTTGACCCGCCACGAAAATCTCAAACAACCTAGATAGCATGGAAATCTAAATCGTCTATGCTTTTTATTTAAAAATAAAAAATAAAATAAAAAAAAAAAAATATTTTTAACACGCGAAAAACCCAGGATTGTCCCCCACTTTATCTTCTCTCACATCAGCACTACGTGTCTCTCTTCCATCTTTGTAGTGATAAGTGTCTCTCAATCTTTAACCCAGTGATTCATCAAACCACAAACCACAAACCACTTCACCATATCATTATTTCTCCATACTCAAAATAACACCACCTGTATTTCTCTATCAAGCCGCTTCAGATCCAAACCACCCATTCTTGCACGCAATGATTTTAAGATGGGGAAAAAGAAAGGGGCAGATTTCATACATCTAATTTTAGTTTTTTTTAATTTCGAATATTGAATTGGGGATTTTTTTTAGATAGAAGTGTTGAACTTATACCTAGGTTTGCTGAGGCTGCCACCGAGATGAGGGAAATGAAAAGTGAGGTTTTGATGAGTAAAGTTGATGCTTAAAAGTCGGGTCTTGGTATTAATGAGTCGATCATTTCGTAGATCTAATTCAAGTTTTTTTTTATGCAGTGGAAAGGCCTTAAAATCCAAAGTTTGGTGCTTAAAGGAAGAAATGTTCTTGGTGGATGCAGGACTTGCGACCGCCAGAATGAGTATGCAGGATGAGCCTAATTTGCTTTTGTTCGTTAGCGAGTGTTCTTAGGCTTACACTGGTGGATTTTTGACGTAAGATTTGTACTCATTATGTTTTATTATGTTATGATGTTATGGGAAGTGACTATGATATGTGAAATTTAGGGGTCGAAAAGGTGGTTGTTTACCATTGCTTAATAGAAGTTATCTGTTTCTTTCAGTTATGAGGGTGTTTATGATTGTCTTAAAAAAGTGCTTATCGAATTATAGGAGGGTGAAATAAGCATTTTAATATATAAATACAGCAAAATCACATTCAATAACTATCTCATGTTACTTGCATTATCAAAACCGATTATCCTTTATATACCATATCAGATAATCATTTTAAAAGCTCAATGCCAGACACACTAAATAGTGTTGGAATGTTAATCTTTTTAGGGTACAATCATTTAATACATACTTAGGGGATGCATGCTCTAATAAAACTGCTTGGGGGCACTCAAACCAGCTCATGTTTATGTAAAACTATTGAAATTGATTTATATGAAAATGGTATTTGTGTTAAATTTTATTGCATTTTCATACATGACGTGGTTGTGACACTGCAGCAGTTGTTGATATACTTGCTCACTGTGAACCAACATAGGGTGCTTTGATTGAAACTGAGTATAAAACTATGTAACATGAAGATACGACTGTCTTCTAAACTCACTTGAACTGTAGAGCATAGCGGCATGGTTGTAAGTTATGTTTGGGAGACATTCGTTGCTATGGAATTATGGAGCATAGCAACTTTGGTTTAGGTTTCGAAAGGATGGTCCTTTTCGCTACTAGAATTGACAAAATTCGAGATGTGATTCCATTTCTAAGAAACCGTGGAAGAGTGTATCTTTGAACGTTCATAGCAAAACTAATGCCACAACTTTATCCGACACAAGGGGCATCCAAAACCACATCAGAAAAGGCAACAACATTAAACCCTGACATATGTTTCTTAGTTAATTTTGATTACTACATTAACTTCGTTCTCTCCAACCATCTCAAACGCATCAATCTGAAATCTTTCTGCGATGAACATCTTTTAAATAACTTGCACACAAAAACACAAGTGTGTAAGTAGCATGCTCCTAATGAATCGTTAATCTCATTTTGAACAACTTCTTTAAGCTTATGAACAACAAGTTCTTAATGTTTTGTATAAGACTGTACAAAATTAATAACCTTGATGTTTCGTATGCAGAGTAATCATTATGGATGGCGTAAATTTCAGTCTGATTAATCTATGTTGTTCCTTGATGCGTAGGTCTTTAGGATTTGACATGGAAGAGATACGGTCATGGTCTTAATCGTTAGAGATACTCCAATAAACAGGCTAATTTAGAGCGGAAATGAATCACCATGAACCTCCAAGAAAACTCAAGAAAGAACCCTTACGAATATTAACAGGTACAAACAAGATATATGTTTATATAGATGCCATGAAACAAAATGTGTTATGACATCATAAAAATAAGACTATTGATTACTAATATTATGTGTTTTAAGTAGAAATGGAATAAAAGGGGTGCTTGGAAGTTACGTTTCTTGCAAAAGTTATGCTCAAATCAAAGTCACATCTATGGGTAACATTTATGGTATTATTTTCTGAAATATAAACCTGGGGCAGATAGTATGTAAACAGTATTTTGATTCTGATACAGTCATACGCGCTTTTAAATGTAGACCAAGTGCAGTGCAATATAGTTTCAAGCTTTTAGCTACTTATAAACACGTTTTACGTCCCACACAACAAGAAACCAAGATACGAAATTATGTGCAACGATGAAGATGACGATGAGCGCTTCACTGTCCCCGATCTTGTTTAAACTCGAAGATATGTCCGCCTCCACATTATTGACATTCTACCGGATGAAGGTATTAATTTGGTACTCTCTCATGTTGTTTGAATAATCACGCTTTAATCATATTTATGCGTCGCAGATTGAATGTGCAGGAGCAAATCAGTTTGTGGGAAAGTGCATAGAAGTTTCTCTGTTTCACGCCTCTATTTGACTTACCCAAGCATGACAATGCAGCGCCAATTAGAAGCGCACCAAAATTCAGAAAGAGCATTAAAACAATCACAGGTATCTATTCTTCTACTATTTATAGTTTTAATAAGTATCATATAGATATTTGAGCTACCTTAGAAGATGTGTAATTAAAAGCTTTTGACATTTGTGGATTCGACATGTTTTTTATTATATTTTATTTAGTAATATTTAACCTGTCACATACAAGATGAATCCATTGGATAAAATTAGGTTGTGTTTACTTCTGAAAGGTCAAACGGGTAAACAACTACTCTAGATATTAGCTAAAAGTTTGTCAAATGGATGAACAGTCCATTTTAGTATGTATCATCTTATTTAGGAGTAGCAGCTCCATGCGGACTAAAGTATGTATGCTTTGCCATTTACGTTAGCTCACGATGATCATATTTTGTTCTCTCTTAGTAATGGGTGTTAATCATTGTGTTTCTGTTACTAAAAAATGCCACTGCGGCGCTACCATTTGCATTTGCGTTTAATGGTATATTTTTTTTGCCATTTGCTACGAAAAAATCCTTTAATAAATTTCTACACAAATGAAAATAAAGAATAAACACTCTTGTAACTCCATTGATCCAATCATTTGTCATATGAAAGTTTTTAAAATTGTTAAACAAAAGTTATCAGTCAGGAAGTCTGGGTTGTGTTTAACTCAAATTGGTCAAAATGGTTAAAAATATTCTTTTAATCTAAGTCTCGGGTTCTTCAATTGCAAGCTAATTAAAGATCTAGACTCAGAAGGGGTAAAAGAATTTGTGAAAAAGCAAGTGGAATTGACTGAATTAGTGATTAAGAAGTGCGAGGCGAGGGAAACGCTTCATGATAAGCTTACTAAATTTTATGACTACTCGAAGTTTGGTGCTCCATTTAGAGAAGCTGGTAAGTACTTTTACTTTCGTAATAGCAGACTCAAACACAAAAAGTCATGTATATGCAGGATATATGGTTTTAGAGATCAGCAGTAGATTACTATTATGCAAATATCTTTTGGTTATACAAAATAGTATTAACAACATTTAATGCAAACTTGATAGTCTTATGTATTTAAATTGATTAGTTATTGCAAAAAAATCATGTGTGCAGGTAACCACAAGAATATCTTCACTGATGCTAGACTTCCTGGATGATTGCAAACATAAAAGACCGCTGGTAGCACCCGCAGACGCACCTCTAAAAAAGTATGTTAGGTATTACAAAGACTTCGTGTTGGAACTTAACAAGGTTTTGGCTCTTGACCCAAGAGTGGAGATTCTCCAGCTTCCCGTTGGTATATGTAACAACTCGCAATTTCAGATCATTTTACGTCAATAAACTCTCAATTATTTATTTTGAGCTTTTACGCATTTACTTTTAATTTCAACCGTTAAGTTAAATCGCGTAAACCAAAAGTCAACAATTAACGTAAACCGGCATCAAACAAATAAAAGTTTACGTCAAACAAGTGTTATATTATTTTTACAAAGATAATTTATAACTTTTTATATTTTATTTTTATACGTTACGTAAAACGTTTACGTTCGCATTTTGGAACCTTTTTGCATGCATGTAAACCACTCTACCTTTCTACACTTAACCAAATACCCACAATTATACTCAATACCTAAAATTCTACAAATTCTTATCCAAGATCACCATATGGCCAGTTCTATACTTAATTAAAACACAAAATAATATCAATTTCATCTTCTAGAAATACCATGTGTTTATTTACCAATGCAAGCAACCATCTTACACTTCCTACCACCTTTCTTACACATAAGGACCAATACCATCCCTTCCCCATTGCCATTCAACACCAAACGAGCACTCCCCTCCCCCATCACTTCTCTTCTAATGTGTAAGAAACTTGTCTACATGATATTTTTGCTATTTAAAGGTTCATAATGCAAGCCTTTCACACACACTTAACACTTACAAAAATCAAAACTCTCTCTTGTTTCTATACCAAAACCCACGACCAACAATTATCACCAACAAAAATCCATAACTTCCATTTTTCAATATTACAAGCATACAAGGTTGATCTAGGGTATAATCTAAGGTGTTGCAAGTGATTTGCAAGTAGAGGTTCAAGCATAAACAAGGGTTTTCAAGAAAACTATAACAACCTACAATTTTCCTCTATGTAATTATCCATCTATTAAATTAGATGCAATTTTCCTCTGTGTAATTTCCATCTATTAAGTTAGATGCAACCATTTTCATGAAAAGATTTTTGCTTTATTCCATC
>BQNB010021187.1:16406-64555 GCA_026074375.1 Tanacetum coccineum | reverse complement strand
TTAAAGTCTTCCGCAATCTCTGATGTATAAGCACTTCCTCAAAAGAAATGTTGAGGGAGATTGTTAGCAAGCTTTCAAGACCTTGAGCATGAGGGTGGAGACACAAGATCGCAAGGCGGCATAAAGATTCAGAGATCTCAGTAGTCAAGACAAATCAAGGCCAAAGACTACGATATTAGTATTTTGTCAAATCATATCAAGTTAAAGATCAAGATCCAAGATCACAAGCATGCAAATGGAACTTCAAAAGGAATTTCCAAGAATACAAGGCTCCAAGACTCAAGATGTCACAAGAAGGATCCACAATTGAATAACCACCCTTTAGGGGGAGATTGTTAGCCGTGTTTAATTAAAGTGATGGTCATTAAATATTCCCAAGCCTTGTATAAGAAAAGCTTAGTTTATGGGAATTTATCTAAGCTAATTGGGTCTAGGTATCGGGCTTAAGTCCATTAGTAATTCGTCGAGCCCAAAGTCAAGCCTAACAACCCAAGAAGGGTTTCATATCTTGTAACTATAAAAGGCCCTCTCCAAGTGTGGAGAGGGTGTTGCTTCTCATTTTTCTTTCAATGTGCTAGTAACCATTTTCTTTTTTTTACTTCTCTCTCTAGTTCTTTCTGTCTCTAAAATCTTTTTATTATTTTGCATTCATGGTGATGAAATGATAACATCCATCATTGGCCTAGAGAAATAATGGAGATTTAGAAAATATTAGCATTGTACGAGTAGCTTCTACTAGAGTCCAGTTTTGCCTTTCGACCACACCGTTCTGCTAAGGAGTGCGAGCTATAGAAGTTTGATGCCAGATGCCAACATTTTCATACCATTCACGAAGCGTCTGATTGACAAATTTGGTTCCATTATCTGTTCGAACATTCTGGACTGTGGCATTCAAACGAACTTGTATGTTTTTAATACAAATCGTATTCGATTTGAAAAATCAACTTTTTTAAAATTCAAGTATCATCAACATCTTTTCAATGATTGGAATGTACCTAAAAACTTCAAACATTTCTTGTTAAGAGCGCTTTCCAAATTCATTACATTTTATTTCGTCTGTAATGACAATAGTAATTAAAAGATTTTTTACAAGCACAGTTATCTCATGAGAAATTGGTTGTTTCCATCTGTTATCCATTTGTTTTTCCCAATCCAAATCAACAATTGTTTTGAAATTTGTGATGTTATGTTGAACAACATTGAAAAGCTTGTAATAATCCTTGCTTAAACAAGCTGAGTAGGTAGAAATCCTATGTTTGTAACAATATTCGGCTTGTATTTAACAAATGATTTTCTCCATATTTTCTTTTGAGTTTCATTGGCAAAATACAATTCATCAAGAGATTTCGGTGTTTAAGGAGTAAAAAGTTCATAAAGACTTTTTTATTATGTGTAGTCATACTTTTTAATTTTCTCCTTATGCAGTTTTGATCTACTTTCTTCATCAAGAATGAGTGTTTCTTCACAATTTGGAGCAAATATGTTTGTAAGATCATCTTTATCGTATGGCACCTTATACAAGCATGGTTTTCCACATTGAGATTTCTTGAGGTACTTAAGATTTACAAAACCTTGGTCTACCATTATATGACAAACTCGGGTTAGGAGCCAACATATAAATGATTTGAACAGATTGATTCGTTTTTATTAAACAATGTTGTTTAAAAAAACCTTTAACTTGGTTTTTCCAAAGCAATCAATTTTCCAATGTCTTTAATATTGACTTAATTATGAATCCTTTTAATTGTTCTTTTTTCTTTCAAAGTAGAGTAGTACTTGTAATGCTCCAAAGAAACTCAGGTTGTACTAAACTCAGACTTTTTCTCCCTCTTTAAATGAAAACTTTCCACAATAGCTTTTGTTTTAAACGCTCATCTGAATTTAAAGTTACACTAGAGCTAATAAACCAAGAGTTTCTTTCAAGTTTATGTTTGACCTCTTCTTTTTTATGTTGACAATTTTGATACGTTTTGTACTTTTCTCAACTCAATTTCTCTGGTCATGTAGTGCACTTCTCCTGCATCTATCTGAATGTCATTTGACTCCTCAAGAGCAATTTGCATTCATCAGTTTCATAAGTGGAGTGTTGCAGATGACATCAAATAACTCAGTTTTTCTTTATTATACCATTTATCCCACTGTTTTTGCCCACTTATATATAATTATTGCATTATTTGGTAACATAATTGCTATAAAGTTACAAATGTAGTAATTCAGGAGTTTTTATGAAGACCAAGATCTAAAAGTCAGCACATAAATTTGGAGCTAAAACGATGAATTTTTGAAAGATTACTCTAAATTTCATTCAAACTAATATGTCTGATCCAACAAAAGAGATACGGCATATCAGCGCTAAGACTTCACAAGAAAACGCGTTTGACCAATTCCCAATACGACGTATTCATTCGGTCTACATATGTCATATCCAGAAGATATACTATTCGAAGATACAGTAAATCAAGTAAATGGGGGAAAGATATCACGATTGATTATGAACGTAGCGCGCACTTTCCAAGGAATCCATCGCCCAATACGCCGTATGCAGATTTGCCAGATACACGTATCTAGTCCTTTTTTTCAGACACTATTAATAAAGACTCAAAACAATTTTTCCAGTGTGCATTATCATATTCCTTATACCAAACGCATTAAAGACGAATTTTTTGAAAGAATATCAGCCACCAAGGTTAAGGCACTGATCACAGACCTCCATAGAAGACATGTTTAAATTTTTACTCTCTTAATCGTTCAATTTTCATTATTTGATTACGCTTGTATAATTACAATGGTTGTGGGCTAATACCCTCGGGTATTAACCATCTTAATGAAAGTTCAATGTTTGGTTTGTTTTAACATTGATTTCTTAATTAATCGTTGATTGTTTAATTATGTTTATCACCTCATACTTGTTTGTGTGTTTAAATATGTGACATATCATTCAACTGGATCTAGTGATACGGACCAAGTGATCTAGATACCAGGATAGCTCTCCATATCATGTTTCATATTACAGGACCAATAGGATCACAAATAACGTTCTGTCTTTGTCTTTGAATTAAGAGTTATTAGGACCAGGTAGGGGTGACCCTTTATTGTTTCATCAGCAAATCATGCTCTTAATTTACTGATAAAGATTGGAATAGTAGACTATGAGTATATAAAACACCGTCAAACAATAAGTGGGTAAAGTCCCATTGGGCTAGGGTTTTAACAGGATCACCACTGCTTTAATTCTCTAAGATAGATTATAATTAAAGTAAAGGATGCTTTAATGATGGATGCGTAATTGGACAGTATTAATCATGTCTAAGGTCTTAAGGAGAGGTCCCCCGCCTAAGTCTAAAGAATGATATGCCGCTTCGAGATAAGTAAATCATTTGCAACTAAAACAAACAACCACATTGAACAGGATTAATATGGCTAATTATAGTTTTCTATCATTTGGCTTGTACCCTACCGCTTTTCTATCTTCTAATCTTCTTCTTTTTGTGATTATTATCTATGAATTGAATTGTTTCCACCAAACCTGTGCAATCTCTCAGGCTGAAAACCCCATATCATTAGACAATGTATATAGCATAGGTTTAACCAGTAAATAGACTAATTAAAATACTAATAGAATATAGGATTAATGTTCCACTCTTAGTGTTTGACACCCTACTTACCGCAAACTCCATCTTGACCGGGTACACTGCTCGTTAAAGTGTTGTTTTAAGGATTGTCCGTCTAAATATAAATTTAAAACATGATAATCAAATAAATGAGCCCTACAACACAGCACATCAGTTTTTGGCGCCGTTGCCGGGGGAGTGAAATAATTAAACGTTTATTCATTTTAGTATTTCCCAAACCATTAATTAATTAGTTTAGTATAATCTAATTATTTAAAGTCTGTTTGTATTTATTCGCATTTTTGTTAAAATTCTCCGCTTTTTAATTAGTTTTTTAAATAGTATTCTATTCTGATGATCACCTGATACGCCATAAAATCCAAATCCACCAGTTAATACACGTATCAACCTTCTACCCAGAACAGTGTTTGAATTCTTCAGTCTATAACAGCGTATCTGTTTTTTACCCAAGCAATGACTATTGTATCTAGACTATAATACGGCGTACTGGCATTCAACAGACCTATACAGCGTATTCAATAAATTTGAATACAGCGTAATTTGTCAATTGAAACAGTAAGCAAGTTATAATTTTTGTTATTCGATTTCCTGTTTTATATGTTCCCTTCCCCAAGGGCACATCCTACTGATCATTTATGCTTAATTTTAGGAAACCGTTGACAAAGAAACCACCATGGCAGAACCTACCGACTACATTACCGCTACCCGAAAGAACTTCATCACTAATGGTAACAAAGGAAGGATGATCGAGAAATGTATTGTCGAGATACAATGAGTGTTCTTGGTAAAAATACGCAATTATGCTTTTAATGGGAATATTGGGGAAAACGCGTTCAAACACATCAATAAATTTCTCGAAATTGTTGGGCCAATCAATAAAATTAATGGGTTTACCAACGACCGATTCAGGACTTAGTGTTTTCCCTGTCTCACTCGTGGGAGGAATAAGTGAATGGTTTACAAAGGAGTGTATAGGCTCAATCACTACTTGGGATAACATGGTTGAAAAGTTCATTCTAAAACTCCACCATCTTTCTGATCACAATGAAGAAGAAGAAACCGAGGAGGATGACAACCCAAATAAAATGGACAATGTTCCCGAAATCTTTAAGATAGAAGGAAACCTATTTGACTTTGAAACACCTTTGTGCGAGGCATACTACGAGATTCAACTAGCCTCACTAAAAACGATACTGAACTGTCACTATGGATACCCAAAAAATCAAAACTTATGGTGAATATAAACAAGAGTTGAATGATAACAAAGCAAAGGGTACTGAGAAACCGTGGTCAGAAAATAGGGTACCACACCAGCTATGTGATCATATTGTGGCGAACCCTACCACTTTAAGAGTGGAGGAACTAAATGGACCACGTGTACATCTGATATCGATGGTTTCTGTAATGGTGGAGACTGCCAGGAAAGGATGTTAGTAAGGAAGCATGACCTATTTTCAAGATCACAGATGGTATGATGAACTAGCTGATGGTAAACTGAAAGATAAAACCTTAGCACTTAAGGCTAAAATAGAAGGATCATGGGGAGACACGACTCTCAGGGTGATAAAATTCTTCTGATGGTTGAAGAGCTGCTTTAAAAACTTCCACGGGCTAGAATATGATATACTAGTAAAACTACAAGAGTGCTGGTGAAAAGTGAATGCTCACGAGATAGCTCCATTTCCTCGCATGGAAAATTTCAGATGGGGACCATATGCGAATATGAAAACTGAATGGCCCAACAATTCTTCTCTTTACATCAACCGTACATTTGGAAAGGATTATGAAGCAAGCAACACCGGTTATACTCAAGAAAATCAAGAACATAAAGGTAATCTAATTCCTGAACCATCGAACTGCAAGGTCAGGAGATTTGAGATGATGAAGTACTCATTCAATTATGACAAGGAGTACATTACCATAAAAGAGTCCGAATACACTAACCATTCAAAATGATAGTCTTGATTCCTATCGATAACTTTATGTCTCATAGATCAAAGGATGGGTCGTGACACAACCAGAAGGATAAATTAAGTAGTGTGAAGGGAAAAAGGTCAAACTTAAAGACCAGCTGAAAACAAAAGTCTTCCGGAAGACAAACCGATCATGTTTATATTGTCACATTTTAATTGATTGTTGCACAGCTGTCTCCCCAGACACATTTACGCCTTATCGAACCCCTCTTGATACAGCGAATAAAATGTCTGGGACAGTTATCAGTTTTAAAAAAAATTAATAATTTAATTTCCAGTATTTAATTGTTTTTACAGGAACAATACGGCGTATCCTAAGGTTTGGGATACGACGTATTGATCCCTGTACAGTTGTGTGTTTAATTGTTTTCCTTGTATCATTGTAGCGAGATAAAATTTGCACTTGTCTTCTAATCTCTTATACATGACCTTGCTGAAACTATGATATGGTATATGCTAAAAAAGACATGTGTTGAACTTATCCATGCATCGCTGAAGGCCCTAGTCAGGCACCTTTTTGCTCAAGGAACGCATCTTGGAGAATTAACACGAGCAAACATTAGGGATTTTCCCGTTCTACTTTTATTTTTTTCCTCATATTATTTAATTGTTATTACTAATACAGACAGGACGTTTATAATTTTAAAGTGGGGGGAGTGAGACTTAGAAACATACTTGTCTTCATTTTTCCCAAAATAACAATATACGAACCTAAAATATGCTTAAAATAGGTCCAAATATAAATTTTTTTTGACATGACTTTTGTAAAAAATCACTAGTTACATTACCTAGCGTACTAAAACCCTTGAAACATACAGATAGAAAATACTCCTATTCAACTGTTTCCAATTTCTTACTAAAAATTCCACAAAAATAGAGTGTGCCGGTGATGTAGTGGACTTTAGAACATGGCCTGAAATATCACGACCCTCGAGACCCCCGCCATAATATTACTATTGATTTAGATGAAGGGAACATGTTTCAAACTGATAAATTTCTAAGATTTAACCAAATAGCCTACATGTCGTAAAAATAACTAACCATACTGGTTAGTTAACTCCCGTGTAACCCTTGATTACTCTCATTTTTAGAGTAAAACCCCCTAGAACAACCTGCTAAGCCATTCCTTTCTTTTTCTACACCATATTATATGTTTCGTTACCACCTTGGCACCTTATGCCTACCATGTAGATTAAGCCAATATTTATTCAATGTTGCTAGTTGACATTTCTTTAAAGTTTATTTATTTCCTATGTCAAAGTGAAATTTTTTCTATCTCTCTGTAATGGTTCGGAAATTTTGCACATTACAATGGGAAAAATATGTAGCTCTATCGTAAGTTTCGCTACTTTCCGCGATTATGAATCATGTCTGAAGAAGAAGTGTGGGAAAAGTGTGGGTAACAGATAGTTTCAAAAGGAGAATTCAAGGTTTATCATTAGCTATCTTAACAAAGCGCTAAGTGACTAAGAAAGTTGAGGTGACATCGTTGAGGTGGCTATTAGCAGTGAATACGAAACTCCTATTGGCGCTTGTATTAGTTAAGACGGGAACGTAACAATTTTTGAGGAGGAACATACCCGTAACAATGTCAAGGTTCTGACGAGCTTCTTCGTCTCCATTTTGATTCTCTGATCCTGGGCAGTACCTCTTGGTGTGTCATTTTCCTCGACATCCATAGCATGTCAATGAGGTAGGGGTCCAACAGTCTCTTGCTTGGTGGCTGACTTTCTAACATTTTCCACATTAATGGGACATGGACCGTGGTGATGAAGCTTGCACTTATCGCAGAGTGGTAAAGTTCCAGCATAGCCTGTCTTATTACCAGTTCCAGCAACATATACACTACCCACTTCTTGCCTCTTGTTTTGTTGTTGGCGATGATTTCCTTCCTGCTCATCTTCCTACTTTCTTTTGTTGTCATCATCCTTTGCAGCAATTACACATATCTTCTGGTCCATCAAACAGTTAGCCAGTCAATTTTATCTTGCAGTCTCGTTGTTCCAGCTGAAGTCACATTTTCTTGAATGTTGTCCGGGAGACCCTAAATGTACCTCTCAATCTTCTCTTCCTCATCTGGAACCATTTTCGGGCGTAGAAGGGCCAACTCTTGGAATCGTTGGGTATAACCGACAACATCATTTCCCTTAACAATAGGTTCCATAGCTCTTCTCCATCTTCTGATCTCGGTTCTAGGCAATACACTTGGTCATCATCTTTAAAGTGCCTTCATTCATTGCATAGAGCCCATCAAATCCCACTGTCTTTCGCGTTGAGAGTTACCACCATGTCAATGACACTATCTAGTAAGTCATGTAGCATACTTCACTTGACCTTCTCTGCCAGTTGCAGATGCGGAACACGGACTCCATCTTTTCGAACCACCTTGTTAAGCCAACTGCTCCTCCAGTTCCGTCGTAGTTTCAAGGTTGACAATTCTGAAATGCCTTGTAAGAGCATCCTCGAGTAGTGTGCTTGATGACATCAAATAATGTCACTTTATTATATCATTTATCCCATCTATTTTGCCCACTTTTATATAATTATTGCATTATTTGGTACTTAATTGCTTTAAAGTTGACAAATGCAGTAATTCAGGAGTGTTTTGTGAAGACAAGCTAAAAGGCGCATAATTTGGAGCTAAAACGAAGACATTTGAAGATTGCTAAAATTTCACCAATACGCCGTATACAATTAAAGAGATACGGCGTATCTAAGCCAAGACTTCACAAGAAAACGCATTTGACCAATTCCCAATACAGCGTATTCACTCTGTCTACATATGCCGTATCCATGAAGATAACTATTTGAAGATACAGTAAATCAAGTAAATTGGGAATGATATCAATGATTTATTACGAATGTAGCGCGCACTCCAAGGAATCCAGCCCAATACACCGTATCAACCTTGCTGGATACGGCGTATCGAGTCTTTTTAAGACACTATAAATAGAAGACTCAAAAACGAGTTTTTAGTGTGCATTATCATATTCTTTATACCATACTCATTAAAGACGAATTTTAGAAGAGAAGATCAGCAACCAAGGTCAATCATTGATCACGAATCCATAGAAGACATCATGCAATTTTTACTCTCTTAATCGTTCAATTTTAATTGTTTGATTACGCTTGTATAATTATAATGGTTGTTGGCTAATACCCTCAGGTATTAGCCATACTTAATGAAAGTTTAATGTTTGTTTTGTTTTTAAAATCAGACTCTTAATTTATCGTAGATCTTGTTTAATTATATTTCATCACACTCATACCTTGTTTATGTGTGTTGAATGTGCGACATATCAGTTCAACCTGGATCTAGTGATACGGCCTAAGTAATATCTATGATACCGGGGATAGCTCTCCATATCGTGTTTCATATTACTGGACCAATAGGATCACAAATAATGTTTTGTCTTTGTCCTTGAATTATGAGCTTAGTTGGACTGGTAGGTGACCAGTTTATGTTTCAACAATCATGCTCTTAATTAACTAATAAAGATTTAAATAGTGGACTACCAGTATATAAAACACCGTCAAACAATAAGTGGGTAAAGTCTCGTTGGGCTGGGTTATAACGAGGACACCACTGGCTTTAATACTCTAAATAGATTTATACTAAACTAAGGAGCTTTATTGGCGGATGCGTTAATTATGACAAATCAATCGTGCTAGTCCTTAGATGATGTCCCGCCTAAGTCTTAAGAATGATATGCCGCTTTGAGATAAGTAAATCATTGCACTAAAACAAACAAACCAGCATTGAACCGATTTAATATGGCTAATACGTTTTCTATTCATTTGGCTTGTACACACCCCCACCGCATTTGGTCTATCTCTAATCTTCATCTTTTATGTTTATTGTGTATTGAATTGGTATTTGTTTCCACCAAACTTGTGCCAGTCTCTCAGGCTGAAAACCCCTATATCATTAGACAACGTACATAGCATAGGTTTAACTAGTAAATAGACTAATTAAAATACTGATAGAATATAGGATTAATGTTCCACTCTTAGTGTTCGACATCCTACTTACCGCGAACTCCATCTTGACCGGGTACACTGCTCGTTAAAGTGTTGTTTTAGGTTTGTCAGCTAAACATAACTTTAAAACTTGATAATCAAATAATTGACCCTACACGACAGCACATCAGGTTTTTGGCGCCATTGTCGGGGAGTGAAATAATTAAACCTTATTCTTATTAGTATTTCTAACCATTAATTAATAGTGTAATCTAATTATTTAAATTCTGTTTGTAGTTATTCGCATTGTGTTTTTTAAAATTGTTTGTTTAAATTCCTGCATTTAATTGTTTTAAAAAGTACTATGTTCTGACTGATCACCTGATACGCTGTATCCACCAGTTGGATACAACGTATCAAACCTTCTGATCAGGACAGCGTATTGAGTTTTACTGTCTAAACGGCGTATCTTTTTTTCCTAGCAATACGGCGTATTCTGAGAACTCAATACGGCGTACTGTCATTTAACAGACCTTTACGGCGTATTCAGACTAATTAAATATGGCGTATCCGTCAAGTGATACAGTAGCAAACGTAATTCTCTGTTATCAATTTCCTGTTTTATGTGTTCCCTTTCCCAAGGGCACATCCTACTGATTATTTATGCTTAACTGCAGGAAACCATTAACAAAGAAACCACCATGGCGGAACCAAATGACTACATCACCACTACCCGAAAGAATTTCATCTCAAATGTATCGTTAAAATACAAGGAACATTCTTAGTGAAGATACGCAATGATGCTTTTAATGGGAATGATGGGGAAAACGCATACGAACAAATCAATAAATTTCTCGAAATTTTTGGGCCGATCAAAATCAATGGGTTGACTCAAGACCAAATCAGGCTTTATATTTTCCCTGTTTCACTCGCAGGAGCTGCACAAAGGAGTGTATAGGCTCAATCACTACTTGGAATAACATGCTTGAAAAGTTCATCCTAAAATTCCACCATCTTTTTTATCAGAATGAAGAAGAAACCGAGGAGGATGACAACCCCAACGAAACGGACAATGTTCCCAAAATCTTTAGGATAGAAGGAAACCTATTTGACTTTGAAACACCCTTGTGCGAGGCATACCACGAATTCAACTGCCTCCTAAAAATTGATACTGATCTATTCACTTATGATATCCAAAACTTTAAAACTTATGATGAATATAAACGAGAGTTGAATGATGACAAAGCAAAGGGTACTGAAAAACCGTGGTCAGAAAATCGGTACCATACCAGCTATGTGATCATATATGCGAACCCTATCGCTTTAAGAAGAGGAACTAAATGGCCCACATGTACATCTGACATAGATGGTTTCTGTAATGGTAGGGAACTGCTAGGAATGGTTCGAGTAGGAAACATGACCTATTTTCAAGATCACATGTGGTATGATGAACTAGCTGATGGTAAACTAAAGGATGAAACCTTAGCACTTAAGGCTAAAATAGAAGGATCATGGGGAGACACGACTCCTAGGGTGGTAAAGTTCTGCAGATGGTTGAAGAGCTACTTTGAAAACTTCCACGAGCTAGAATATGCAGTACTGGTAAAACTACAAGAGTGCTGGTGGAAAGTGAATGCTCACGAAATTGCTCTATTTATTCGTATGGAAAATTTCAGACGGGAACCATATACGAATATAAAAACCGAATGGGCCAACAATCCTTATCTTGACATCAACCGTACATTTGAAAGGGATTATGAAGCAAGCAACACCGGTTGTACTCAAGAAAATCAAGAACATAAGGGTGATCTAATTCCTGAACCATCGAACTGCAAAGTCATGAGATTCGAGATGATGAAATACTCATTCAATGACGATGAGGAGTACATTACCATAAAAGAGTCCGAACACCTCAAACATTCAAAGGATTGCCTCGATGCTTATCGAGAACTTTTATGTCTCATTAATGAAGGATAGGTCGTGACAACACCAGATGAATGAAAGAGAAGAAAATAAAATGGTGGAACTTAAAGACCAGCTGAAACAAAAGTGCTTTCCAGGAGACAACCCGCTCATTTTAATTGTTTTTCGCATTTTAATTATTTGTTGCACAAGTCTGTCTTCCCAGACACTCTATACGGCGTATCGAACCCCTCTGGATATGGCGTATAGAGATGTCTAGACGTTATCAGTTTTAAAAAAGTAATATTTAATTTCCAGTATTTAATTGTTTTTACAGGAACAATACGGCGTATCCTAGGGTTTGGGATACGACGTATTGATCCCTGTACAGTTGTGTGTTTATTAGTACGATGGATTTAGATGGAAGAACATGTTCAACTGATAAATTTCTAGGATTAAACCAAATAGCCTACATGTCATAAAATTAACTAACCACACTGGTTAGTTAAATCCCGTGTAACCCTTGATTACTCTCATTTTTAGAGTTAGATCCCCTAGAACAACCTGTTGAGCCATTCCTTTCTTTTTCTACACCATATTATATGTTTCGTTACACCTTTGCACCTTAGCCTACCGTGTAGATTAAGCCTATTCTATCAATGTTACTAGTTGCTTTTGTGTAAAGTTTTGTATTTCCTGTGTCAAAGTGAAATTTTTCTATCTTTGTAATGGTCGAGAAATTGCACAATGCAATGGGAAAAATATGTAGCTCGTAAGTTTCGCTACTTTCGCGATTATGAATCATGTCTGAAGGAGAAATGCTACAAGAAAAAGATTATTCGGATGAATTATGAAAGTGAAGACGGTGGAATTAAACCGAGATCTATGATGTGTTTCAAAAAAAATTAGAAAAAGAGAAAAAGCAAAAAAAAAGGAAGAAAAATAGTTGTTTCAAAAAAAGTTTATACCAAAGGAATTACTTAGAAGAATCGATTATTCGTTGATATGTTACAAAAATCAATGATGTAAAGTTTTATAAAAAGTGGCCGATATCACCACTTATGTAAAAGTATATAAAGCGCGGGATGTAGGGAAGTTAACCGTTATGGGAAAGCCAGATTTCTTAGTTGAATTTGTCATTTCGTGATCGAGGCGTCTGTCCTCTTTGTTTGAGTCGTTATGCATGGAATGGTCGGGGAAAAGTTACTAAGCACCGTACCGTAATTTGTTTGGCTTAAACTATTTGTTTTGTGAATTTTTATCTTAACACCAATGTTTTACTTCCCTTTACTAGCAACTAACCTTAGTGTCTACTCTAACGAGGACTTGTTCGAGCAGGCATGTCTATTCCGTCATTACGGCCATGTATGCATGTCTTAGCTGCCTTGTTGGATGACGACTTTTGGTGAAAGTTAGAAGCTCCCTACCCTATATCATTCTTCATCCTAACCATTATTAAAAACACGACCAGGATGTTTTGAATGAGTAATAATGTCTATTCCGTCGTTACGGCCGTATATGTACGATACAACTGTCTTGTTGGTGTGGTACTTATGGTGAAAGACTGTTGAATGATCAATTCGTAAGCCTTCTTAACCCAATTTAGCATTTGACTTGTTCTTCCATAGCTTTAGCGGTAGAGATGTGTATCCTTGCCAAGCCTATGATACGAGGCTAATCATGACCGAGCAATGGAGCGTACTACTTAAATGTTGCACCCTAGATTAGTTTGAATGATCTAGTGTTTCATTTCCATATTTCGTGAGGAGCTTGGTTATGTACAGGTGATTAGGACAAAACGATGCTTAAACGGAAAATCCTCAACTTCGGTTGGGATACATTTTCATAAACTGCACACTTTTTCAAAAGTTTACCTTGAGGACAAGTAGGATTCTAGTGGGGGGATATTTGATGACATCAAATAAAGTCACTTTATTATATCATTTATCCCATCTATTTTGCCCACTTTTATATAATTATTGCATTATTTGGTACTTAATTGCTTTAAAGTTGACAAATGCAGTAATTCAGGAGTGTTTTGTGAAGACAAGCTAAAAGGCGCATAATTTGGAGCTAAAATGAAGACATTTGAAGATTGCTGAAATTTCACCAATACGCCGTATACAATTAAAGAGAGTCGGTGTATGTACGCCAAGACTTCACAAGAAAACGCGTTTGACCAATTCCCAATACAGCGTATTCACTCTGTCTACATATGCCGTATCCATGAAGATAACTATTCGAAGATAGAGTAAATCAAGTAAATTGGGAATGATATCAATGATTTATTACGAATGTAGCGCGCACTCCAAGGAATCCAGCCCAATACACCGTATCAACCTTGCTGGATACGGCGTATCGAGTCTTTTTCATACACTATAAATAAAAGACTCAAAAACGAGTTTTTAGTGTGCAATATCATATTCTATATACCATACTCATTAAAGACGAATTTTAGAAGAGAAGATCAGCCACCAAGGTCAAGCATTGATCACGAATCCATAGAAGACATCGTGTAACTTTTATTCTCTTAATCATTCGATTTTAATTGTTTGATTACGCTTGTATAATTACAATGGTTGTGGGCTAATACCCTCGAGTATTAGCCATCTTAATGAAAGTTCAATGTTTGGTTTGTTTTTAAAATCAATTTCTTAATTTATCGTTGATTGTTTAATTATGTTTATCACCTCATACTTGTTTATGTGTTTGAATGTGCGACCTATCATTCAACTGGATCTAGTGATACGGACCAAGTAATCTAGATACCGGGATAGCTCTCTATATCGTGTTTCATATTACTGGACCAATAGGATCACAAATAACGTTCTGTCTTTGTCTTTGAATTATGAGCTTAGTTGGACCGGTAAGGTAACTCCGTTTAAAGTTTTTGCAATCATGCTCATAATTTAACTGATAAAGGAATGGAATAGTGACTACCAGTATAAAAACACTCGTCAAGACAATAAGTGGGTAAAAGTCCCGTTGGCCTAGTTTTAAACAGATCACAGCTAGCATTTAATTCCCTAAGATATATTATAATTAAACTAAAGGATGCTTTATGCGGATGCATTTAATTATGAACAAGCAATAATCGTGTCTATCCTAAGGATGATGTCCTGCCTAAGTCTAAGAAAATATCCGCTTCGAGATAAGTAAATCATTGTACTAAAACAAACAAACCAGCATTGAACCGGATTTAATATGGCTAATACAGTTTTCTATCATTTGGCTTGTATCGCTTTTCTATCTTCTAATACTTCTTCTTTTGTGTTTATTGTAGCATTGAAATGGGTTCCTAGGGCAGTACACTTCGGTTATCATCTTCATAAGTTCCTTCCAAGTCATTGCATAAGCGACATCAATTCCCACTGTTTTCATGTGAGAGTTCCACCATGTCAATGCAATATCTAGCAGAGTGCATGTAGCATACTTCACTTGACAATTCTCCGTACAGTTGCAGATGTGGAACATAAACTCCATCTTTTCAAACCACCTTGTTAAGCCAATTGCTCCTTCAGTTCCATCAAAGTTTTGAGGTTGGCAATTCAGAAATGCCTTGTAAGTGCATCCTCGAGTAGTGTGCTCTACTCCAACGGCACTGCCACTAGCTTTTTTTGGGTTCCATTTCCATTGTTTTTGTTTGTTTCGTAAGCTGTTATTGCCTCAGCTACATGTTGGGCTATCAATTGCTCGATGGCAGCAGAACTTAGAGCTTGTCTTGTGGTCGACATATTTCTGTGAATCACGAGAAGTAAGGAAGAGTGAGACGAGATAAAGTCGTGTTTCCAAAAGTCGTGTTAAAAAATGAGACGTTACTAGGTGATGGGATAAAGTCACGTTTGAATGAATCGATATGTTTCCAGACTATGGGTTACAAGATGACGTAGGCGTTTCAAAAGTATGAGGCAAGTGTTCAAACTTAGAGTTAAATAGTAAAGCAACTAGTGGGGTCGGCAGACTGTGACAAGTTTAAATGTTATATAAAATGGTATTATGTAAGGTCATGAAAATTTTAATGACCATTGTATCACTTACAATGTCTAGCAAAAGTTTTAGCATTGATTTAGAAATCGTTCAAGTGAATGAGCATGTAGGACAGTTTAGTGATTATGCGCGCGGAAGAGTTATGATGCAACAGAATGTTTATGATGCAATGCTTATGCATACTCACACAAAATGTTTTCTTTTCGACCGTGTACGTATAAAATCGATTTAAACATAACTCTAATATAACGAACCCCAATATATCATAATCTTTCCTAAGTTTAAACAAAGGTGACCAGGCTTTATTAAATCGAGGTTTGATGATGCAACACTCGGCTTAGTTATACTAGTGATATGTCCAATGCTTTTAAAAGTTGTTTTCATGTTTCGGTTATAGTTCATGCCTAAAAATGCAACCTAGTTCTCTATAACCTTGGCTCTGAATACCAATCTGTCACACCTCCAAAATGTGTCGGAACGAAATAGGTACCTGATGTGTTTTGAAAGCTTTAAATTTATAAGACTCAGATTACCGGTTATTAGAAGGAAACACACAGGTCAAAGTATAACCCACATATGTAGTACAATCTTTTTAGGTAAGACCAGATCGTCCACAGGGATTTGTGTAGTGTCGAATAATCAGCTGAAAAATAAACTTTAACAGAAATGAAATAAACTGAACTGAATTCAATAATGAGAAAGATGACTACTCGGATAATTTAATATAATTCATAAGAAATGGTAATGGTTATGATCTCAAACTTAGGACTTTAATTTATAAAAAAGTGTTTTCTTGTCAGAAAATGTTTTCACAAATACACTGTTTAACTTAAGACTTATGTTTAGTTAACTTGATCAAATATGTCACGCAAATAATCCAGTTACTATTATATCAAATATAGTTTGTTTATCAAATAACGCAAGTGGATTTCTCGTCACATATGATAAAGATCATAAACAAATCTTTAAAACTATATAGTTCACAACGGGTCTTTCGACCTATACCGGTGTGAGTATATAATCAAAGTTGGTAAGATTTAGACACAATAGGATTATAACATAAGCTTAAGATTAACAAGATCGTAATTATACCAAACACTTATTCATTATATTATTTTCACCGAGTAGTCATGAGGGATTTAGCCTCTTATGGCTATGAAGTTCATCACAAAAGCAGATAGATAAACCAGAAACATACTATGTTCGGGTAAGAATATGGATCAAAATTCCACTCGTAACAAGTATAGAATCGTAGTACAACCTTTATTCTACTAAGTATTATGATATTCATCTTTGTTCTTTGTTGTTTTGATCTTCAATCTTTAAGGGATTATGGTGTTTATGGATGATAGATTTGGAGTGCGGGATTGGAGATATGATAAATGGTTTGTGTGTGTGATGAATGAAATTGGAGAAAAAGTTATCTTTATTTATAGGCTAAATTTGGGTCAAAGTGCGGCGTACAAAAGAAATTGCAGCACACTTAGGGTGTAAATGCGAGGGGTATTTAATTCCATTCAATTCTTTTTCATAGTCCTGATGGGAAGTATGGCGCACAAAGTTATTTGTGCGGCGTACTTGGTGATTAAATGCGTCTTCATTTAATTGACTTTAATTCTTGAATTCACTTGGAAGTGCGGCTCACATAGGGAAGTACTTGTGGTCTTTCAGCTTGTTGGTCCCCTTTCTTTCTTCAATCTTGCTTTCCAATAACTATAAACACTTAAACTTTGTTTTTTTGAACTCGAGATGACATCCAAGTGAACCTCACATAATTGCATGGTATTAAGTTATCGAGAGTTCACAAGAAAGAAAATAAGATATAAATATATATATATATTATAATAATAAATATATAGATATATATATATAATATATATATAAATATATATATAAATATCTATATATATGATATATATATAATATAAATATATATAACACGCCAAAAATGTTATATCTAAGGCGTTATAAAATACCCTCCACACTTAGTTTGTGCTTGCCCCTCAAGCAATAAAGCGAGAAAAACAAGAACATATATCAATGTACGGGAGAAAAGATTTGGATTTAACAAGTGTTTATTGTTATATAACTTTCAGGCACAGGGTAAGTGTGGCGTACTTGGATCTTTTTCAGCCTTGAGTCTTTTCTTTTCTTCTAGCTTGCTTTCCAATGATCGTAAATACTTGAACTTTATTTCTTTTGAGCTCGGGATGACTTCAAGTGAACCTGCATATAATTTATGCTATTAAGTATCAAAAGTTCACGAGAAATGATAAAATATATATAAATAACGCTGCTAAAAACATGTATAATTTAGGCGTAATTTAGGCATATACAGATCTCTTGTGCCAAAACTTAAGCCTTGAAACTTTGAACTTTATTTATTCTTCTTTTTTTATACCATAATAACTAAGGCTTGGCACGAAACTTCATTTTGAGCATTTTTCTTTAATCTTTTGTACTTCATCAATTAGCACTAAAAGGGAGTGCTGCAGTACCTTTCAAGATTTATTTCTCCTCATAACATATGCTTTTGCTTATGAATTAATCTGGCTTCGGTCTAGTAAATGATGATCAAGCACAAGTTCTAGAGCTACTAAATTACCGGCTCACTCAAATATAATTTTCAACCAATACCATTGTTCCAGAAAAGGAGACAAATTACAAATACACAGCCGTAATGACGGATGAGACACTTGCAATTGCATTCAAACCTTAACTCGAACAAGCTAAAAGAATCAATTATCTTAGATACCAAAGGTGGGTACCTGAATATATTCTAAGGCTTAAAATTCTCACAATTTAGTGGACTAGTTTGCGCTAGTTATAGTGTCAATCCGGTTGGACTTGCCTTACTAAGAGCATTTTTTAGAGGAAAGCATATATTGATTTTTAAGGATTTTCATAAAATATCAGTTGCGAAAAAAAATTGGTAGGGCAAACATGGAGAGATTTGATTAATTTTTCTTATTTGGCTCCCCTCCACACTTAAGTTGAACATTGCCCTCAATGTGATAACTGATAAAATAAAAATAAGGAAAATTAAGGGAAAATGGTACTTCCCGGGGCATAGAAAAATGTAGCTATAAAAGAGCTATCCTTGAGCATACTTCATAATTTTCTAGATTTTGGCTATATTACCTGCATAAAAGTAAACACACAAAAGCACAAAAAAAGAAAATATTTTTGTTGTTTTTTTAGAAAACAAATAAAGGAAATGAGTGAAGTTGTATGGAGGAGGGACTCCTCCACACTTAAATAAAGCACGGGTTGCCTCCCGAGAAGCGCTTAATTTTTAAGAGAGTCGTTAGCTAGACTTCTGCTTCTGGAGTTCATTCTTTCGGAAAGAAGTGAGTAACTGCTTCCCTTTGGTCATTATAATCTTCTTCTTCATGATATAACTTGAGTCGATGGCCGTTAACAATAAATGTTTTTCCATCTTTTCCATATAGTTCAACATATCCGGATGGATATTGATGTTTCACTACGTATGGTCCTAGCCAGCGAGATCTTAGCTTTGGCGTTTAAATTTATATTTTGAATGAAAGAGCAACACTTTGTTTCTGTGTTTGAATTCTTTTCTCATCTTGAGTTGCAGTCATGCTAGACTTTGGTTCTTACCTTGTATAGATGAGAGTTTTCATAGGCTTGATGTCGGAGTTCGTCTAACTCGTGTAATTGAAACATGCGCTTCTCACCAACAGCGATGAGATATGGGTTACAGTTCTTCAGGGCCCAATATGTACGGTGTTTAATTTCAAATGGTAGGTGACAGTTTTTACCGTATACGAGCTTGTATGGTGTTGTTCCAGTTGGTGTTTTGTAAGCTGTACGAAAATCCCACAGAGCGTAAGGCTGAGCACAGACCCAAGACCGGACCAGACCGGCTAAGACCGGACCTGACCGAGGACCGAATTGGTCCAAAACTCCGGACCGAGGACCGAACCGAAATGGTACGGTCCGGTCCGGGTCGGTCCTGTCCGGGTCGGTCCTGTCCGGGTCGGTCCTCGGTCCTCGGTCTGGTCCAGTCCTATAAGGCATAATCATCGAGTTTTTTGGCAAGACCGACCGGACCGAAGAACGAATTGGTCCAAAACACCGGACCGAGGACCAGACCGAAATATGTTCGGTTCAGTCGAACGGTCCGGTCCGGTCGAACGGTCCATATGCCCGCCCCTAACAGAGCGTCATCAAGTTTTCTTGACCAGATAGCGGGATCATCTTTAACAGTCTTTTAAGAATTCTTTAAAAAGCTATGTTCGTGTTTCAACTTGACCACTTGTTTGAGGGTGGTATGATGTAGAGAATCGGTGGTTAACTCCATATCTTTTCATGATTTTTTTCCATTATCTTGTTGCAAAAATGAGTTCCTTTGTCGCTTATGAGAGCTTTGGGCATTCCAAAATGGTTTTTTATATGATAATTATACTAAAAGAAAAGAAAAATATTTTTTACTTTTTATATTTTATAATTTTTTTTATTTTTGATTTTTTAACAAAAACAAAACTTTCAAAAATGAAAGGGTCTTCAAATCACGATCAACAAACTTCAAACGAGAGAATCTTAATCACAAATCCCCGGCAGCGGCGCCAAAAATTGATTCGTCAGAATCTATATATACGTAATAATAAAATATATAATATGATGGAAAATTACCAAATTACCCTTGAGGACAAAGGTAAAAAGGAAAATCTTCACAAATATATATAATATAATACGTATATAAACCGGGAAGTATGATTCCCGGGTCGTTATCCCCCAACGACTTGTGAAATTGAAACCACGTTTGATGCTCGGACAATGATTTGAATTAGAAACAAAGGTTGATTTGATTATCTACTTTTAAAAATTAAAATTAACAAATTCTAACAATTAAGCATGAAGACAAATAACGGGAAACCAAAATTTAACTAAAAACGCAAAACGGGACCCCTAAACGGAGGTCAAAAACCCTAAATTGCTAAAAATAAACCTAACTTAAAATTTTCTTTTTAAATGGACTCTATTTGACTAAAAAGTAAGTTTAAAGAAAACTAGAACAAAAACGGAGTTAAAATGAGCGTTAAATCACGAAAAACGAGAACGGGAACGAATCCCGTTCTTTAAAAAATGAAATTTTGCAAATTAGACCCTACGAAAGCAAAACTAATTTTCCTATGAACTTTATGATAAAAGGAAATTTTCTATAAAAAAATTATATTTTTTTGATTATTTTTCTATTTTTTTAATTTTTTTAAGTTTTTAATGAAAATAAATGTTTAAAAATACTAAACGAAATATAAAAATTCTAGAAAAATTACAGAAAATAGCTTATACTACTTAAAACCTTGGAAAAATAAGCTTATAAACACAGCTTATCAAATAAGTCACGAAATAAGCTGAAACAGCTTATTAGGCTTATAAGGGAAAACGTGTATAAAAGATAAAGTGTGCATGTTTATAACAAAAAAGACCCAAGGGCGCAGTGGTTGTGTGTGTGTTATAAAGGTTGAGAGTGTTGAGGTCGGGGGTTCGAGTCTTGCTCACCCCCGACTTCCACTTTCCCTTTTTTTTATTTTCATTAACTTATAAAAGCAAAGTTGTTAACAAGCTAAAAATAAGCATTTTTAATAAAAGCAACTTTTATTGAAAAGCCCTAAATAAGCTAATAGAACAACTTAAACTTGACAGAAACTCAAACTAAGCTTTTTGGTTTTTCTTACTTAAACTAATTCAGCCTAAAAGTCACAATAAGCTATCCTAATGAAAAGCTAAGCAACTAACAAGCTAATTTTAACCTAATGAGCTTATTTTGACAGAAATGAGCACAAAAAACACAAGCCATAAGCTGAAAAAGCACAATAAGCACTTATGCACACCTTACAACCAAACAGACCTTAAGGCACTTTTGAGCTTAATTTTGAGTAATCAAATAAGCACTTCAAAGGCTGAAACTACTTAATCTGAAACCTTGACCAAAATTCTACATGAAAACACTTTTTGAAAAGATTTTGTAAAATTAGAGCTTATGGAAAAAGCTTAACAAAACAGACAGTTTACTTAGCTCTTGCTGAGTTTTGGAAAATGAAAAGAAAACCATTCAATGATTTAAGCTGAGAAATGAAAAACTAAGACTTAATTAAGCTATTATAGGCTGAACCTAAACTAACTACCAAATTTAAGCTTATTTTAAGCTAAAAACAGTCTAATGCCAAACACCCCTTTAATTTTTGAATTGCAACTTTAAAACTATATCAGACCCTAATAAGCTATAAAAAGCAAAAAGAGATTGATAACTAAACATATTTAAGACAAATAAGTAGTGATCAACATAAAATAAATGTTACCAAAAAAGCAAATGAAAAGAAGCTATGCAAATTATTTTGTTTTTAACAGTTTACGAAGAAAAACAACTAAAAATAAGTTTTAAGCTAAAATTGAACTAAATAAGCATCAACTAAGTATAATAAGCACAGATAAGCTATTTCTAACAATCACAAGCTAAAAATAAGCAGAATTAAGCAAATAAGCAGTAAAATAGTAATTGAGCAGAAAATTAAAAAGAGTAAGAGTACCTTTGTCCTTTGCTTAAACAAGGACTGGAATGCTCAAATGAGCTTATTCTACAAGCTCTGGCTTATTAGGAATAAGCCAGTAAGTCCATAAGCCCATCCATGTTTGGCTTATCATCCATTAATCAAAAGCTTTGGAAATTTGAGAGTGAGTTTAACAGTCCAAAAGCTCAGTTAAGCTTGTTAAGCTTAACTGAGTAAGAGATTAGCTTATTAAGAAAATTGAGCTTATTAAGAGCTTATTTAGTTGAAACAGTAACAAAAATAGTTGAAATTTAGAACACGAATTAAACTTTTAAAACTGAATTTCATTAATATAAAAGAGATTACATTACATTGAAAAGAAGATTACATAAGTTGATTACAATAAGCTGATTAAAACAGTAAATAAGCTAAAGCTAAAATTACACTACTCCTCGATATTTTTCTTGTGAGTGAAGAGCCCCTATTTATAGGCAGATGAAGAAGGTTTTGGGTCTTCATTGTGTGTTTCTTTTGTGAGAGGAGTGGAGAATGATTCCTTGATCTACAATCTTGGCCGTGTGATCATTCTTGCTCAATCACTTCTTTCAAATCTGTGTCCCCTTGGATGAATTGTTGTGTGCCTTGGAATGCCAACGCTGGCACGATGATGTTTAGAATAGGAGTGGAGTGATAATTATTGGTAACTGAGTAGTTGCAGGGGAAATGAGGTTAGGGGATGAATGAACCGTAAAAGGGATTGGCGGTAAAATTTTGTATTCACATTGACTTTGACCATGGTTATTGGAGGGTTGAATTGGGCCAGGTAATAACAAAAGGGTTTGGGCCGGTATTCTGGATTGGGCCTGGCTTGGTTTAGTTTATAAAAGGTTAACGGGTGTTAAACTCTTATAATTAATAAGTTAACACGTTAGGTGCTTTTTATGAATTTTTATGAACTATGAGGGATTGGTTTGGTAACTTTAGGATTTTTGTCATTTTGTGGCTTGACCATGATTGACTGAAGGTTGACTTGAGTTGACCATTGTTAGCCTTCTCCCGGCTTTTTGTGTGCTCTTCCGTTCTCGTGTTCGTGTTTGCCCGGTTTTAACCGTTTTCTTGTGATTTTTGCAATATCCGCACCTACACAATCACAAAGACAAAACAAGCAATATTCAAGCATTTAAAGCACAATTTTGTCTTTTAGGGCAATTTTTGATATAAAAGGGATATGTGTTTTCACACATATCAATATGGCTTATTGGAAGTTTCTTGGAGTAGGGACCATGTTTAATATCTTCTAGAATATTTTATTACTATATCTTAGATACGACATATAGAGGTCTTCTGGATACGGCATATTGGACTTTGTTCCTCGTGGTTTCTTGTGAAGTGCAGGCACGGATACGCCGTATCTTCCTTGATGGATACGGCGTATTGGTAGTCAAAACAATATTCTTTAGATTTCTTCGTTTAAGCTCCAAAATGTGTGGCTTTTAGCTAATCTTTACAAAGTACTCCATAATTACTGTAATTCTCAAATATAAACGATTAAGTATCAATTCTTGCAATAATTATAAAAATAGGTAATTTTCATGGGATAAATGATGCTATAAAAGTAACTTTATTTGATGTCATTGTAGAAGTATCAAATCACTTAACAACTAATTAAGAAAGAAAGTTTAAAGAGAGAAAGGAGGGTTGTAGCACTTAGTAAGAGAAAGAAAAGAAAATGTAATATTATGAGTAACCAAATGAACAACTAAACCTCTCCAAGGCATGAAGAGGGGTATAAATACCTTGCATAGGGTCGGTCAACATAAGGATGACTTATGTTTACCCGGTTAGCTTGGTAAGTTTCCAAATATTACGCTACGAGCTATACTATTACAACTTTGGAAGTGACTGAGTCTTTTCTCGATTCCTAACAATCTCCCCCTAAGGGAGGTCACTCCAATTTACAAAAACTTAAGCTCTACATTCTATGAATGTCTTTAATCTTTAGCTCGTAGTCTTGTTATCATGTTCTTTATCTTGTAAATCTCGATCTAGTAATCTTTAGACTTTTAGGCTTTAGCTTGTATCTTTTTCTTGACTTATATGTGATCTTTTGAGTTTCTTGAGATCATCAACCAAGCATAATCTCTTTTCACCATCTTGTAATCTTTACCTTCTTGTGATCTTGTGACTTCTGGACTGACATGCTCATACTGTTCTTAATGTTAAAAGCTTGTGTAAGTCATCTTTCTTGATAATCTTTAACTTTAACACTTCATCACTTTATGGAGGACGTACCGTATCAACTTAATACTTCATCACTTCAAGAAAGACGTACGGTATCAGAGTAGCGAAAGTCTTGAAACATCTACTTGAGCTTTCATGATGTTGTTACTTATGTCAGTTGAGTGTGAGCATGTGGTATTGGCTTCGACATGTCATCAAGAAAATGCTACCACCGTTAGGAAATCTGCATGAATGGGTTAGTGATAAACAACATATATGGACGAAAGTAGCTTTGTCACATCGTCAAATACGGTTGTAACAACTAAGGTTCCCCGTTAATCAGTATAAATACTACCTGTGATCAAGTAGAATTCTAAAGAATCTCCTTGACAGGGTTTTGCAACTGTACTAGTCGTTCTCATTACCGGAGTGTCTAAAAGCAGACAACACGGTAAGAGTGAACTGATAAGTTACTATCTTCCTAATTAAGCCGTGAATTCATGTTTAGCTTTCCTATGTCCAGATACCCTTGTGAGGCTTCCCATGGACATAAGATTGAAAATTGATTTAGAAAATCAGTCGGTGTGTTAAGATGCAAACGGTTTTTATAACACACCAACAGTTTTAACTTTTTTAGAATTCATATGTTAATTTATAAGCTGGATCGAATCGATATCCAGTATCACAAGTTTGATCCGTGTAGGATCTCACAAGTCACCTACCAAGAGCTTGTTTGATGTTGGCTCAAGCAGGATTTCCATCTTCACTGTGAATACTTTAGTATCACTTGGATGTTCTGGCAAAATCACAAGGATTATGCGTAGGACCCTTGATATATTTCTTGTTTTCACATTGTCTGAATTAGCAAGAATATTTTGGATAAGTGTCCTAATAAGATTTATGGATGATCTCTTTTATGGCTTTAGACTCGATAGTGCACTTTGGTTTTTAGTAATCAGAGGCTGGAGCAGACTGCCACCTTTTCAATACCAACTAACTCGGAGTGAGAAAGCTGATAGAAATGTGTTTAATCTCCGTGAGAAATGAAACAAGTGTCTGTTAAGAGACCTTGAGTAGCTAAGGAGTGTTGTGCATTGCGTCACTGGGTCCATGACGACTTTCTTCAATACCAGACAACAGCTTAGTGTTTCTGACAGTTTATGTATTGACCCGGTTTCTGCCTAAGTGTAAGGAGGGCTTCTTTCTTTTCACCCTTTATCTTAACTTTTCTTTTTAATTCTTCAACCCCTTTAGTGCTTACCGAGACTTCATGACTAGTACCTTGTTGGGTTTGTTCCAGTACTAGCTCCATTTCAGTCGGCACTATTCCTTTATTCTCACTTTTACTCCTTTTTTATATCATACCTATGGACTTCTACACTAACTAGTGGAATGTCCCTGGGTAGATCCCTCCGGTTCTGGCTGGATCGTGGGAACGAATACCTAATCCTAACCACCTTATAACTCCAAGTAATTACAAACATGGTCGGTCTTTTGGTATTATTCTCAGCCTTAAAACCATTTGAAATTGCTCCCCCTCAACATGTGCATCGATATTCGAAAATGTTTAGCACATGAAGGGAGAAACTTGCACTTGAGTCCTTAAAATCACATCTTTAGCCATATATTTTAATCACATTTTCTCCCCTTATCAAAAATGTCAAATCTCTTGATATTTTGGATATCAATTGATTCAAATATTAATGGTTTTAGGGAAAAAATGTCCAATTATTAACAAGCCGTATTAGGAACATTATTAAATGCTCCCCCTCAATTTATGAGGGTTATATATATATATAGTGTTGAGTATGTTAATTTGAAAATTTTTGAATTTATTGAAAAATTCTAGAAAATTCGTACTCAAACACTATTTATATTGCCTATTATTATAAGTCTATACTACATATTCACAATATTCACAAGATAAGATTTTGAGATTGGACCTGACGATTAAACGGTACGCGTCATAAGTTTGTAGTCCATCTCGAGTTCCCTTGCACCAACTAATCGCTCCAGATTTCTGATGATTTCCCTTTCTCGCAGCTGCTTATCGATCAACTCAATCATAAGACCCAATCTCTTTCGGTCAACAACCGTCCACTTTCTCTTTGGCATCTCCGGGTTGTAATCCAGACGAAAGTCGAGTACTCTGTGATGAATCTCATCGCGAACAGACTTGAGTGTGCCATCCGAGAACTTATACAGCTCATCAGCTCGTAAAATTCTTTTCTATTTGTCCAGGTCTTCATACACAATTCCTGGTGGACCGTATGATGGAGTGTAGGGTTCTTTGAATTCAATCTCTGGAAAGGTCTTCTGAGGTTTGGTGATGTTAAGCTTCTTTGGTAACTTTCTACACCAAGCTGTAAATCTTTAACACGTCTCTTGAGGATTAGGCTTCTTGTGAACATACGAAGGGCCACAATAAAGTCAACAATAACATTCCCGTCAAGGTGGAATAGCTTGTGTTGAATAGCAAGAAGAAGCATATCTTCAATGTTGTTCAGGTTTAGATCAACAAAGTCACCTTCTTTAAACTTATAAAGCTGTTGATCAGATCTTTTCACCACAATCTCTTCTAAGTGACCATATCCATGCAATTTATTTACACTAACACTCTTCACACCAAGAATCGCCTTAGTAGAATAAACGTTTTGCTTAGAAAATTTGCTTATCTTAGATCGGTACCATAGTTTACGCCTTTCAGCCTAGTGCTTGATTCCTATTAACGTATATTTGTCATACGCATGCTTGACGGTACTCCAAATTATAGGGACCATGTCTTCAATTCCTTTGATCTCATACCGAGCATTCTTTGTCTTCGTAATAGATGTGGTGTATGTTACCTCTGGATCAAAAGTCTTCAAATATTCCAGATCATTGTTGAAGAAGTAATCAGCGGCAATGGTTCGATGACCTGGGGGACCTTGTAGAGGAAGAGGCTTAGAAAGATCAAATGGGTAATGATCTCCTTCTGGATTATTCCAATCAAGCTTGCATGTTAAAGCATTGAAGCACTCTTAGAAATTACACTCAAGTTTGATACTGCTAGAGCATGTGCCTTTTAACAGACTAAAGGCAGATCCTAACAAGATATCCTGAGTGAGATTTTTGATCTTGAGTCCATTCAACACGTACTTAGAGAAGTCAATAGAAGTAGCCATGAGATCGTTGAATGTTAGAGGATCCTTTGAAGTAGAGACCATCTAATTGAACCAATGATGTGCGAGTTGATCAAGTACAACCTGATGTTTGTTTCATTCAGGATCAGGAGTAGGGGGCCTCAGAGGTTTCTTGAACCACTCTGGATTCATAGTCTTTCTTGTTTTGGGTTCTGAGGTGTCTTGTGGTGGATTATCATCATGAGCTACATCATCACCAGCATCATCTATAATCACCTCAGCAATAGGCTCTTCAACTGGTTCCTTTGCCGGAGCAGACTTACCAGTTTTGGAGCCTTTAGTCAGAGTTTTACCTTTTGTGGTATCTTTGGTGGAGGATGGATTCTTAGAAGATTAAGACTATAACACCCCGTGTTTTAGGGTCATTTACGACGTCACTAAATTCACTATGCATTTTTAGTATTGTACGCATTTGCTTTTAAATCGTAATCGTTAAGTTAAATCGTGTAAGCTAAAAATTATCGTTCATTGTAAACGGGCATCAAACAATTAAATGTTTACATCAAGCAAGTGTTAAGTAATTGTTTTTAGGGTTTTTGGCTTTAAATAGCCACGTACTTTTCCAAATATACCCATATGGTACGTGTACTAAATTTATTATCCATATGGTACATGAACTTTACATTTCGTGTCAATATGGTACATTTATTACCGGCTACTTGTAAAACCGGTTACTTTTTTAGGAATTTTTTTTTAACTTTTTAAATATTTTTTTTTCATTATTTCGAAAAAAGTAATTTTTTTTACAAAATTAAAAAAAATCGCACTTTTTTAGAACTTAATTTTGTAAACAAATTTACATTTTTTTGTACTTTTTAAATTTAAAAAATATTTTTTTTACATTATTATTCGTAAAAAATTTAATTTTTTTTACAACTTTTTTTAAACAAAATTGTACTTTTTAAAATCTTAATTAAAATTTTTTTTTTTTAAATAATCGAATTTTTTTTCTTACGGAATTATTTTTAAAGTTAAGAAAATTTTAAAAAATTAAAACATTTTTACCGTTTTCTTCGAAAAAATAAAAACATTTTTTTTAAAAATTTTAAAAGTTAAAACAGTTTTTTAAAGTTAAGAAAAATCTAAAATATAAAAAAAACTAAACGTTTTCCTTTGAAAAAAATAAAAAAATTCAAATTTTTTTTAACGATTTTATACAATTTTACGTTTTAAAAAGTACGAAATATTTTTTAAAAGTTTTGCAAAAAAATTCTAAATTTAGTACACGTACCATATGGGTACATTTGAGAAGATGATGAATAGTGTTAGGATGTCACGTAAGCGTTTAGCCTGTTAAACAGGTGGAAAATTCAGTTTACGTACCATATTGACACGAAATGCAAAGTTCGTGTATGATATGGGCAATAAATTTAGTACACGTACCATATGGGTACATTTGAGAAAGTACGTGGCTATTTAAAGCCAAAAACCCTTGTTTTTATGATAATTATTAACTTTTTTCATTTTATTTTTATTGGTTGCGTAAAGTGTTTACGTTTCGCTATAAAATGCGTTTAGGCATTCCCGGAACCACCAAAACTTTTCTACGCTTCAACAAATACCCACAATTATACCCAATACTCAAAATTTACAAAATAACGTCACATATATACATATATAACCAGATATAGGTGGAGAGATACAAAGATTTTATCTACAAAATACCTCCCCTAAATTTCATAGGACGATCTTACCTTTTAGGAACATTTAAATATTTTTCTCAAGACTTTCCTACTCTTGACCAAGACTTTCTTAAATTTCCTCTAAGTGTTTCTTTGACTAGTCTTGAGAGTATATAAGCTTGCCAATAGAAAGATACATACACACATTTCATTTCTTAGGTGAAAACAACACTTTTTCTCTCCTTGTTGCTCTCAAAACCCACTGCCAACTTTCAAACTCATACCAAATCCATACAAAATTAATCTATAATATTTACACACATTCCTACATGATATCTAAGATAACCTTAGGTTTTAAGAAGGGTTGGTTTAAGGTTTACAAGGGCTAATCAAGCAAGAAGCAAGATTAGGGTTTCATTTGGAATTAGGGTTTTCAAGGGTTGTAAGCTAGAGTTTGGTTTCTAAACAAGGGTTTAGATTACTTTGTTCATCACTACACTTCATATTAAGGTTACCTAAAACTCTTAATATCTATGTTTTCATGATTTTATGCATATATAATGTTTGTGTAGTTAATCACCATTTAAGAACATGTTTACTTGTAAAAATGGATTTTTACACTTGTTTATGATTTGGTAAACTTTTATATATGTAGTATGAATGTTCATATCATGTTATAATGGAAGTATAAGTAATGTACAAGTGTTGGTTATGTATAAAAAGTATATGTAAACAAGTTAACTAAAAAGTATACTTATGAAAGTTCATGGATAAATAAGTGTGTACACATATGGATCTTGTGATCTTTGGATAATATATGGACTAATCATGGACTAGAGACCCTAAGGATGTAAGACATGTGATTATGAGTGTTGTAATGTGTTAGGACTTAAAGACTTCAAGATGATTCTTAGAGTTACTGCTGCTCAGGTATACATTAGTGCTGTCAAGCATAACTTAGTACTGTTGGTGATACTAATGAAAATTATGCTAAGTAGTTAGTACAGATAGTATAAAGTTACTACTGTTAGTATGAGTTAATATTGTTAGTATTAAGTTACTGCTGCTTGTGGAAGTTAAGACTGCTTAGAGTTAAAGATTGAAATATATGATAAGTAGTTAGTGCTGCTAGTAGTAAAATTAAGACTGCTAATACACAGTTACTACTGTTAGTATATATTAGTACTGCTAGTACTAATGTTACTACTGCTTATGTTTATTAGTGCTGATGGTACAAAAAGTTTATGTTGCTGGATTACAACAGTTAGAAGAATTACCACTGTCAGAAGATAAAGACAAGGAATCAATCAAGGATTGGGATCAACAAGTGATCAGAGCTTTTATTTGAGAAACTTTGATCTAGAAATCATGGAATTTGAATCTGCACATAGTAATACTACTGCTAAGCTACCCATAGTCAAACTAGGTGAGTATGAGGTATGGGTGATAAGAACTAAGCAGTATTTCCAGATACAAGACTATGCTCCATGAGAGGTCATAAAGAATGGTAACTCATGGGTGTCTGTACCACAAACAGCACAAGAGAATGGTACTTCAGTTACAAAGATGTCTGTACATGTACCTGCTAAAGAAAAGACCAACAAGAAGAATGATGTAAAGGATAGAAGCTTGCTACTCATGGCTCTTCCCAATGTACATCAACTCACATTCAGTCAGTACACTGATGCTCAAAAAATGTTTGCTGCCATTGAAACATGATTTGGAGGTAATGAAGCTAATAAGAAAACACAGAAGACACTTTTGAAGCTACAATATGAAAATTTTAGTGCATCAAGCGCAGAGTCTCTTGACTCTATCTTTAACAGGCTCCAGAAGATGGTTAATAGGCTTGCAATTTTAGGTGTGGTCATCGCTCAAGAAGACTTAAATTCAAAATTTTTAAACAGCTTACCTCCTGAGTGGAATACGCATGTTATAGTCTGGATGAATAAGGCTGAAATTGAAACAATAAGCATCGATGATTTGTACAACAACTTCAAGATTGTTGAACAAAGTGTAAAGAAATCTGTTGGTGCAAGTAGTGGTGCTCAAAACTTGGCATTTATGACTGCTCCAAGCACTAGCAGTACTAATGATGTTAATACTGCTATACCTGCATATGAAGTTTGTACTGCTAGCCCTAATGTTAACACTGCCAGTCCTCAAGTTAGTATTGCTAGCTTTAGTGATAATGTTGTGTATGCTTTCATGGATAAGAATACCAATGGTTCTAATCTTATACAGCAAGACTTAGAGCAAATTCATGAAGATGATCTAGAAGCAATGGATTTGAAGTGGCAGCTCTCTTTGCTAAGTATGAGGGCAAAGAGGTACTATCAGAGGACAGGTAAGAAATTTTTCATTAATGCTAATGATACTGTTAGGTATAATAAATCCAAGGTAGAGTGTTTTAACTGTCATAAGATGGGACACTTTACCAGGGAGTGTAGAGCACCAAGGAACAAGGAGGGTCAGTTCAGAAATCAAGACAACACTAGGAAGCAAGGAAACAATGAAGACACATCTTCAAAGGCAATGTTGGCTATAGATGGTGTAGGTTTTGATTGGAGTGACATGGCAGAAGAACAGGTTCAGACAAACATGGCTCTAATGGCGTTTTCAGACTCTGAGGTATACAATGATAAAACTTGCTCTAAAACTTGTCTGAAAAAACTATGAAACTCTTAAGAAACAGTGTGATGATTTGATTGTTAAGCTTAATCAAACTGAATTTACAGCAGCTACTTATAAAAGAGGTTTAACAACAGTAGAAGAACAACTTATCACATATAGAAAGAATGAGGTTCTTTTTAGTGAAGAAGTTGTAGTTCTTAAAAGAGAAGTAGCTTGCAAAGACTATGAAATAAATGTGCTTAAAAGTGAGTTTGAAAAAGTTAAGCAAGAAAAAGAGGGCATTGAATTTAAAATTAAGAAATTTGATAAGGCCTCAAAAGACCTAGACAAGTTGTTAGGGAGTCAAATAACTGACAAAAGTAAAAAGGGTTTAGGGTATAGTGCAGTTCCTCCACCTTATCCTTTAATCTATAATAGACCTAAAAAGCTTGATTTGTCTATTCTGGTCTTAATGAATTCAAAGAGCCTGAATTTAAAGGTTGTTGATCTGAAAATAGTAAGCAAGAGTCTAACATTGTTTGTGATCAAAAACTAGATGATTCTAAGGAAAATTCTGATGACTCTTTAGTAAAAGAACAAGTATCAAAAGACATAAGTAGCTTTGTTGAGTCTTTACTTAATGTTGATAAAGAAACTGTTTTTCCTGTTGATAAAAAGGTAGAGTCTGTCAAACCTAAAAATCATGAAAAACCAGTTAAAAAGTCAGTTAGGTATGCTGAGATGTATAGATCATAAACTTCTAGGGGGAATAAAAGGAATTGGAATGGACAGAAGTCCAATAAACTAGGAAGTGATTTTGTGATGTATAACAAAGCTTGCTTTATTTATGGGAGTTTTAATCATGTACAGGCTCAGTGTAAACACCATCAAAGGGAAAGGATGGTATATGGGAATAATTATAACTGAGTGAACTACAACTATACTACCAAAAGGACTCACCCTAATGCTCAATGGAATATGGTTCCAAGAGCAGTTTTAATGAAAACTGGCCTAAAACCATTTAATATTGCTAGGACAGTTAATACTGCTCATCCTAAATCTATAGTTTTTGGTGCTAAACCAATGTCATGTTTTCTAAAAACAACACAATCAACTGTAAGAAGACCCTTTCAATCTAAAACATCATTATCTAACAAATGGTTTACAAATAAAGTTAATACCGTCAAGCCACAAGTAGTTAATACTGCTAGGCCAAAAGCAGTTAAAACTGCTAGGCCAAATTCTGCAGTTGTTAATGCTGTTAGGGTTAATCAGGCAAATGTTGTAAAGGCCTTTGCATGTTGGGTTTGGAGACCTACCAAACCTAATAGTGCATCAATCACCTTAAAGAAACATAATTACATTTATGCACGAGGCAGGTCCAAGTCAGTGATGGCTTGGGTCCCCAAAGGAATCTAATTTCCTTAATTTTATGTGCAGGGCAAGCCACAACAAGATGATACAGGATTTGTTGACAGTGGATGCTTAAGGCACATGACTAGGAACATAGCTTATCTCTCAGATTTCAAAGAATTTGATGGAGGTTATGTTACATTTGGGGGGAGAAGCTCGTGGTGGTAGAATTTCTAGTAAAGGAACACTTGATTTTGAAGATGTATACTTTGTCAATGAGTTAAAATTCAATCTTTTTAGTGTCTCATATATGTGTGACAAAAAGAACTATGTCCTTTTTACTGACACTGAATGTCTTGTCTTATCTCCTAATTTTAACTTGCCTGATGAAAATCAGATACTTCTTAAAATTCCTAGAAAGGACAATACGTATAGTTTTGATATAAAGAACATTGTTCCTAAAGAGTGTTTAACTTGTCTTGTTGCAAAGGCTACATTAGATGAATCAATGCTCTGGCATAGGAGGCTTGGTCATATTAATTTTAAGAACATAAATAAGCTTGTTAAGGATAATCTTGTAAGAGGATTGCCTACAAAACGTTTTGAAAATGACCAAACCTATGTCGCTTGTCTTAAAGGGAAGCAACACAGAGCTTCTTGTAAGTCTAAAGTTCTGAATCCAATTACTAAGCCTTTGTTTATGCTTCGTATAGATTTGTTTGGTCCAACCTTTGTGAGTAGTTTAATGCATAAGAAGTATTGCTTAGTAGTCACTGATGATTATATCAGGTTTACATAGGTTTTCTTTTTAACAACTAAGGATGAAACCAGTGAGATCCTTAAGAACTTTATCAAAGAAATAGAAAACCTAGTGGATAAGAAAGTGAAAATAATCAGAAGTGATAATGGAACAGAGTTTAAGAACAAAGTAATGGATGATTTTTGCAGAGAAAAAGGTATTAAGAGAGAATATAGTATAGCCAAGACTCCTCAGCAAAATGGAGTAGCTGAGAAGAGGAATAGGACACTAATTGAGGCTGCTAGAACAATGTTAGCTGACTCTAAGTTACCTACCATATTTTGGGCTAAAGCAGTTTCTACTGCTTGCTATGTACAAAATAGGGTCTTAATAGTCAAGCCTCATAACAAGACACCTTATGATCTTTTTAGAGGTTTTAAACCAGCTCTAAGTTTTATGAGACCATTTGGTTGCCATGTTACTATTCTTAATACTTTAGACAGTTTAGGCAAGTTTGATGGCAAAAGTAATGAAGGTTTCTTTGTTGGATATTCTTTGAGTAGTAAAGCTTTTAGGGTATACAACACTAGAACCAGGAGGGTAGAAGAAAACTTGCATATTGGGTTTTTAGAGAATAAGCCTATGATAGAAGGGAATGGTCCAAAATGGCTGTTTGACATTGATTCTCTAACCCAATCTATGAACTACGTACTAGTTACTGCAGGTACAATTTCTAATGACTCTGTAGGTACATTAGATGAAATCAATCAAGATTGCATTGTGATGCCAATTTTGAAAGATACTTCATACTTTGATTCACCTACCAAGGATGTTGATAATGGTGAACCAAAAATTGCTGATGATGCTCAAAAGGAGGTTGAAGATGGTCCAAATAATGAGAATGTTGAACTAGATAAGTTTGAAGATGATAGCAGTACTAAAGATGTTAATGCTTTTGGGAAACATGTTAATACTGCCAGTCTTGATGTTAATACTGGTAGTCTTAAACTTAATGTTGTTGGCCCATCAGTTAATACTGCTTGTTCAAATAAACAAGATAGCCCTAAAGACATGTAAACCATGAGAGTTAGTCATACACTTGAAGCCACTCATATTGAGTTCTTCAGTGATGAAGATGAACCAGAAGTTGATTTGGGGAACATCACAAATTCCTATACAGTTCCAACCACTCCCAATACAAGAATTCATAAAGATCACCCAATTGATAATGTCATTGGTGATGTGAAGTCATCTGTTCAGACAAGAAGAATGACAAAACCTACTTCTGAACAAGGGTTTCTCAGTGATGTATATGAACAGAAAACACATGATACCCTGAATACTTGTTTATATGCTTGTTTCCTATCACAGATTGAACCAACAAGCATTGCTAAAGCTCTATCTGATTCATCCTGGGTGGAAGCAATGCAGGAAGAACTTCTGCAATTCAAACTTCAACAGGTTTGGATACTTGTGGATCTGCCTAATGGAAAGAAGGCCATTAGAACAAAATGGGTCTTCAGAAACAAGAAAGATGAAAGGGGAATTGTGATTAGGAACAAAGCAAGGTTAGTTGCATAGGGTCATAGACAAGAAGAAGGTATTGATGTGTAGATTTCGCATACACTTTAGTATACATACAAAGTTTCTACAATAAGTTATTTTAGATTTATCCAAGGTAATTTAACCTTAGACAACCTAAGGAATTGATCAAGGATTGGGATCAACAAGTGGTATCAGAGCTATTGTGGAAGAAGTCTAGGTCGGGTAGATGGAATTCTACAAAAGATGAAGATTCTGGAAGATCTCCTAAAAAAGATAAAGATAACAGAAGATATTCCTAAATGTTTAAAAGATTTATTTGTCTAATGTTTATCTTCCTTTGTAAGTCTTGGACTCTTTATGTTATAAAAGGAGGTCCCAGACGTGTAGTTCAAAGGTACACAGAAAAATATGTGTGTGTGTATCCCAAGGGAAAATTTAGACGTCTGGTGTTTAGTGTTTAGCGTCAAGGTCAAGGTAACTTGATCCTGTACAGTTCATTGATGTAACCGTATTATTCTAATCAAATAATATTGGGGCTTAGAGTGTTAATAAAGAAAAATCTTGTTATGATAAGTTTGATTTGTTCTTATTTTACTGCATGTTACGGTCTTTGTTATCATGATCCTAGATGAGGTCTAAACAACCTCGAGCTATAAATGATCCTAAGAACTATCACGTGTTTTAGTTCTTTCAGGTGGTATCAAAGCCACAGGGGCTCTCGATCTAGGATCACAAGGTTTTTGTTCGTGTTTATTTTTTTTGCAATAGTAGGTGAATTTGGAAAAACAAGGGTTTTTCACAAACCCTAATTCAAAGAACAGAAACTATGGTTTACAGTACACGACTTCAAAGAAGATACAAAGAGGGTTGTTTTTTTTTTTGAGAAATCATTTGTAGCAGCAGGTAGATGGTTAATAGTCGCTTAATAATAATATTGTTATGGTGCGTTAAAGATGTTTGTTCATTGGAGATGATCATATCCTGACTGCAGCAGGTAGATTTTCTGTCTTGACCATCAGAATCAACAACAACAGCAAATCTGTTATTGAAGGTGTAGTTTAAATGGTAACGACCCTAATGATCTTCTTGTATTTATGCTATTTGGGTTGGTATGTTTTCTGATATGTATTTTAAAGAGAAGAAGCAGCAGGCAGCGATAAGAAAAAGAAACACTAGGTATGTATATGGTTTGGTGATCACGGGTTTAATCATGAATCTATTTTGATTTTTGTATAGCAGATATTGAAACCCTAACTTTTAGTGTTTAAGTTCAATCTGTTTTGGGCTTTGATTCGCAGAATGAAAAGAGGCAGTTGTGAATGAATTGGTAACTGCTTATTTTTGGTGATTAGGGTATACAATGATATGTCATTGGGACTGGTATCTGTTTTGAATCTGGTTATATCATCTTTATGGTAGGTCATGACTTAACAATATAACATGGGCTGAAAGTATGGTCTAAATAGTACTGCCCGATTACATGTTACTACTGCTCATATATATTTATACTGCCAGACTATATTTACTACTGTTTGTATTCATTAGTACTTCTTGAATAAGGTTAGTACTGCCAAGTTTGTTTTATGAGTATTACTACTGCCAGGGTAAAAGGAGTTAGTTAATATTGTTGGCTTTGTTGGATGTTTGTACTGCTAGCATATAGCAGTTAATATTGCTAAGCTTCTTTTGGTAGTTAATACTACTCGGGATTGAATGGTTTATGCTGCTAGTAGTATCCGATATCAGATGATGCACATGTTTTGGGTTCTCAAATAAACAGAATGGTTTGGTTTTGGTTTCTACTGTTTGGAATAGTTTATGATTTTACATGGTTGTAAAAGTTTAAAGGCTCATACTATTGGAAGAATTGATTACGAAGATGGTTATTTATCACTTATTTGATAGTGAAGTGGAATTACTTAGGTTTGTGTTCATATTATATCTTTTAGCGGGAGATAACTTGTTCGTGCTTTACAATGTTATGACAAAGACTTGTCAAATCTAGCAATAGGTCTTTGCTATTACTATAAGGAGTTACATTGTTGTGCTCAGTGTCTCATAGAAGATGAGGATATTGATAAAGAGGTTGCGATCTTTTTATATTTCACATATTTATTTATAAGTTTGAAGTCACATGGATAGTACAAGATATAAGACACAAGTTTGGGTTGTTCTACTTCAGCATCAAGTTGGTTATACTTAGTTTTTCTTCATCAGTGATCATTACATAGAGCTTACAGAATTGAAGATTCAAGAAATGGTTAACACATTAATTTAAGGGGAAGCATATTATTTTGTGTTAAACCATTTACATGCACCACTTAAGGTGAAGGTTTTTGCTACTGTAAGTTATTATTACTACTGCTAGTTTATGTTTCTACTGCTTAAGTACATTTATCTTAAGGCGCGTCATGGATGGTAATTTGAGTTGTTGGAAGGTTGGATTAGAAGTGTGATAGTGGTTTGTGGTGGTCAAGATCAAAGTTGCATCTACCTAGAGTCCCCTATTTGATTGTGATAAAAAGGGGAAGAAGGCGTTAACAGGTACATTTGGCAACTTATAGATCCTTAGTGTGGCATGGTACAAAGGAAATCTACTTAAGGGGAATTTTGTTTCGTTCAGGGAGATGTTTACATCTCAACTTCTTTATTCTAGGGAAAGTTCGTACACGACTATTTTTTTTGTAATCATCAAATAGGGGAAGATTGTTGGGAAATTTGATGAGATAAAATAAATAAAAGAATAAAACACAAGGGTCTGAGTCGATAGATGGAATTCTACAAAAGATGAAGATTCTGGAAGATCTCCTTAAGAAGATAAAGATAACATAAGATATTCCTAAATGTTTAAAAGATTTATTTATCTAATGTTTATCTTCCTTTGTAAGTCTTGGACTCCTTATGTTATAAAAGAAGGTCCCATGTATGTAGTTCAAAGGTACACAAAAAAACGTGTGTGTATCCCAAGGGAAAATGTAGACGTCTAGTGTTTAGTGTTTAGCCTCAAAGTCAATGTAACTTGATCCTGTTACAGTTCATTGATGTAATCGTATTATTCTGATCAAATAATATTGGGTCTTAGAGTGTTAATAAAGAAAAACCTTGTTATGATAACTTTGATTTGTTCTTATTCTGTTGCATGTTATGGTCTTTGTTATCATGATCCTAGATGAGGTCTAAACAACCTCGAGCTATAAATGATCCTAAGAACTATCAAATGTTTTAGTTTTATCAAGATTGAGGCAATAAGATTGTTTTTGGCCTATGCTTCTTTTATTGGTTTTCTGGTATATCAAATGGATGTAAAGAGTGCTTTCTTATATGGAACTATTAAGGAAGAAGTCTATGTTACTCAACCACCAGGATTTAAAGATCTTGACCATCCAGACAAAGTTTACAAAGTGGTTAAGGCACTTTATGGTTTGCATCAAGCACCAAGAGCATGGTATGAAACTTTGGCTAACTATCTATTGGGCAATGGGTTTAAAAGAGCAAGTTGTCAGGACTTTATTTATCAAGAAGCAAAAAAGGAGTTTATTTTTGCTTGTTTAATGGGTCTTTGTTGATGGTACATTATTTCATTGCTATTACCAAACAAGGAGTTATGTACTGGATTTGAGAAGCTCATGAAGGATAAGTTTTAGATGAGTTCTATAGGAGAACTTACCTTTCTTTCTTGGATTACAAGTACACAGACGAAGTGGAATATTTTATCTGTCAGGATAAATATGATAGCTGAGATTTTTGAAGAATTCCTTACTACACTAATGTGGAGTCCTGCTTCAAACTCCAGTTGATTGGATAAGCCCTTTAGTCAAAGATGGAGATGATGTGATGATGCTTGATGTAAATCTCTATACGATCTTATGATTGGGTATTTGATGTATCTCACAGATCTAGGCCAGATATCCATGTTTGACAGTATGTGAATGTGTCAGATTTCAGTTACTCCTAAGACATACATCTTATTAGCTTTAGTCCAAAGAATTTTAGATATCTAAAAGGCAAACCAACTTTAGGCCTTTGGTATTCTATGGATTCTCCATTTGAACTAGTTGCTTATACTGATAGTGACTATGCTAGAGCAACTCAAGATAGGAAGTCTACAACTGGAGGTTGTCAGTTTTTTGGAAACGGGTTGATATCTTGGCAGTGTAAGAAGCAAACTGTGGTTGCCACTTCTATAACTGAACTTGTATATGTGGCTTGCTGCTAGTGTTGTAGACAAGTACTTGGATGGATTCAAAACCAATTTGCTGGATTATGGGTACAATTTCATGAATACTGTCATTAATATTGACAATAACAGTACTATCTGCATTTATTGGTAAATCCTACTTCTACATTCTAAAACAAAACATATAGAGATTAGGCATCATTTTATAAGATACTGCAATGCTAAAAAGTTAATACAAATGGTTAAAATTCATACTGATTATAATGTTGTAGATCTTCTTATAAAAGGTTTTGATGCAGGAAGGTTTCAGTACTTGGTCTCAAGTATTGGAATGCTTAATCCTTAAATGTTTATATCTCTTTATGTTTTTGTAAAAGTTTTGTAAAGGATTAATACTGTTAGTCTTGTCAATTAGTACTGCTAAGTATAATTAAAACTGTTAGTTATACTTAAGACTGTTTGTTAAAACTGTTAGTCATACTTAATGCTGTCAAGAAGAAAATACTTTGGATTTTGTATTTTTCTATGGACTAACATCTGCAGGTAAAGCATATTGCATACCTGATGTTGAATGCTTCACCTTTGAAGTAATGTTTGAGAGAAAGTTAATGATCTTGGTTCACAGTTTTTAACTTTTATTCATAGGTTATGCATAAATATGGATCCTCATGAATTCTCACATGTCTATCTAGTCTTTTCTAGTGTGCTTGTGATGAATAGAGGCATGTTGTTGTATAATTATTGAAGACAGAGTTAATACTGTTAGACTTCTGTTAATACTGCTAGGCAGAAAATTACTACTGCCAGGCAAAAGTTAATGCTGTTGAGATGACATGGGCGCCAAAGTTACAACTGTTGACCAAATTCTTATCTCTTGAAGCATTGTTTGAGGGGAGGCTACTTATTAATACAACCAAGAGCATGGATGAAAGGATATGTTATATCAAAAGTATGTTAAAAAGAATCAAAAACATCTAGGCATGTCAAAAGAGGTCGGGACACCAAGATACCTCAGTCTAGTGGTCCCCCTGACAAAGGTTGGTGATGAGGCTGTCCATAAGGAGTTGGGTGACAGAATGGAAAGGGCTGCCACTACTGCTTCTAGCTTAGAAGCAGAGCAGGACAGTGGTAACATCAAATAAGACCCAATCCATGGCAACACTTAATGGATCAACTCCTTAGGGAATTGGTTCAGGTAGTGGTCCTAGGTGCCAAGATACCATATTGGGGGATGTGGATGCTCAAACTAGGTTTGAGATTACATCTAAACAGTCCAATGATCCACCTCTCTCAAGAGGTTACACACTTGGAAGTGGGGAGGACAGTATGAAACTATTAGAATTGATGGAATTTTGTACACAACTGTCATATAAAAACAGAAAAAGAGCTTGTGAGAATCAAATTTGATGATGAAAATTGCTTTTTGGATGAAATTTAGGTAATTACTGGTGTATTGAAATTAATACTGCTAAGCATACAGTTTCTACTGCTAGTATACATTAATGTTGCTAAGCTTATGTTAGGTTTAGTTAATGCTGTTAGACATATGTTAATGTTGCCAGTTCAAGTTCCTGCTGCTGAGGGTGTTTTTATAAATACTATGATTAAGGGTTTCATTTACTTCTTTATTCGATTTCAATCATTCAAACACTCTCCCACCATAAACCCTAACTCAATTTTCATCTTTGATCATCAAAATCATCATTATGTCAAGCCCTAAATTTGCTAAAACGCACAATGTGGTTGCGTTGTTGGAAAAACCTGTAGAGAGTGATTGGTTTGCAGAGATTATTGATTTCCTGAAAGCAAGTTGTGTTCATTATGCTTTAACAGTCAATCTAATCATCTACACATCTTGTATTGAACAATTTTGGGCAACTGCAAAGGTACAAACGGTTAACGGAGTGCGTCAGTTACAAGCCCTAGTTGATAAAAAGAGGGTTATCCTTACGGAGTCAAGCATTAGGAGTGATCTTTACTTGGATGATGCAGAAAGTATTGATTGTCTGCCAACTGCTACTATTTGTGAAGAACTGGCACGTATAGGGTATGAAAAGCCTTCTCAAAAGTTTACTTTTTATAAAGCTTTCTTCTCTCTACAGTGGAAGTATTTTATTCACACTATTACACAATGCCTAAGTGACAAATCCACTGCATGGAATGAGTTAAGTTGTTCAATGGCTTCTTTTGGTAACAAATCAGAAGTTTAATCTGTCTAAGTACACTTTTGATGCTATGGTGAAACACTTAGATGGATGAGTCAAATTCTTGATGTATCCACGTTTTCTACAAGTTTTCATTAATTAACAACTTGGAGATATGTCAACTCATAAGAAGATTTTTGTTAATCCCTTTCACATAAAGAAAGTTTTTGCTAATATGAAGAGAGTTGGAAAGGATTATTCTGGGAGAATCACACCCTTATTTGATACTATGATGGTTCAAGCTTCTGAAGAAGTGGGTGAGGATTCAGATCATCTAACTGATTCCACTCAAATACCCACTATTAATCAACCATCTACATCCTCTCAACCCAAGAAGAAACGAACATCTAAGAAGACTCAGAGAAAGGAGTGATTAATAAAGTTTTAAACTAGACCTTTTATATATATAATGTATAATAAAATATATATAATAAGTATAATCTAAAAACAATCAATGAAACCGAGAAGTAGTATAGAATATTCCCGGGTCGTTTATCCCCAACGAGGCTGTGTTTAAAAATCGATACAGTCAGAAAATTGGAGTTTGAATAAGATTAATGATTTGGGAGTTTAGAAAGCTAAATTAATCAATAATAAGCAAAAACGATTGAGAAAAACCTAAAAATTACGAAATTAAACTGAAAAGCGAGAGCAAAAATCCCGAACAAGGGGTCAAAAACCTAAAATCTTAAAAATTAACCCTACAAAGAGATTTTTACTTCTAATCTACTCTAGGGGACTAATAATGAAGAATGAAAAATACTAGACAGAAAAACGAGTTAAAACGAGCTTTAAAATGGAAAAACAAAAACGGGTTAAATCCCATTCTTTAAAAAGTACGATTTTGCAAAAACGACCCTACGAACTATTTTCAATTTTTCCTAAGTGAAAACTGATAAAAGAAAATTTTCTAAAAAAGAAAATTATTTTTTTTATTTTTATTTTAATTATATGGAATTAATCCGATTTAGATGAAAATAAATAATTAAAAATTACTAAACAATTTTATAAAAATTTCAAAAAAATACAGAAAATAGCTCAAAGTGAGCTTAACCTACGAAAATTAAAAGCTGGGAATGGGGGCTTATAAATAAGCCCCGAAAAAGCTAAAAAGGGCTTATGCTTATTTGGGCTAAAACAGGCATAAAAAGATAATTGCTTCCAAACTTCGAACGGTTAGCCCTGTCGGGCCGCGATGGTTGTGCGCTTGTTTTGTGTGCCTTTGAAGAGAGGGCGAGGGGTTCGAGTCCCATCTCACACCTTTTTTTTATGCTACATTTTTTTTTAAATTTTTTATTACAAACTTATTAAACACATGAAGCTAAACATTTTTCCTAACTACAACTTTTTGAGAAAGTGAATAAATAAGCTAGAAAAAGGCCTTAAAAGCTGACAGAGTACTTATGGGCTTAAAATGGCTTGAAATGGCTTTTTCTTTATGAGATTTAGCAAAAAATAAGCAATGCAAGTGAGAAATAAGCACTCACAGACACTAAAGGAGACTAAATAAGCAATAAGCAACAAAAATCATCAACTAAGAGCTAACAAATAAGCCACAAATAAGCACTCAAAAACAGACAGATTGCTTAAGGGCTTAAAGGGCTCAAGGACTTTTTTTCTTTGACTTAAGCACACAATAAGCAATGACAGAAACAATAAGCAAACAAAGGAACAAGCCACTTAATAAGAAACTAAAAACAAGAAAACAGCAATTAGAAAAGCACAAAATAAGCTGAAAATTAAATTAGCTAATACCAATATATAGCATACAAAAAGTGAAAATTTCCTAATTTGTGCTTTATTTTAAAACACTCAAAAGACAAGATATGTCTGAGTTATGGGCTTAATAAAAGAGCTTATTGGCTTTCTAGAAAAGCCAAAAGCTTGAACAAACACTCTCAAATAAGCAAGAAAACTTGGCTTGAAATCTGGCTTCTAGCACCAGGGGAGCTTAACAGTTTTAAAAGGGACAAAAAGGTAGTTTAAAATAAGCTCAAAACTCAAAAATAAGTTAAAACAGATGGACATAAGCTACAAAAGGACTTGTGAACAAAAATTTGGAAACTAAAAACATATTTTAGCTGCTGATAAATGGGATTAAAATAAAACAGATTGGGACTTGAAGTATACTTATAAAAATTTGACAAATCTTTGACAGTTTTAAAAGATACTTAAGTAAAACTCAAAAAACAGATTCTAAAACCTACAAAACTTTTAAAAAACAGATTAAAATCAATAAAAAGGCTTGACAAATGTGACCCAATGACCCATATGAGTTTTTAACCCATAATGACCCGTTTTACCTCTTTTGCCAAACACCCCTTTAGCCTTTGAAAGTTCAATTTTAAAGTTGATTTAAGGAGATTTAAGCTTAGCTTTTTAATAAATATGACAAATAGTCAACTAGTGATCAAAAATAAGCAAGTAGCAAGCAAAAAAATAAGCACTCAAATAGTACAATAAGCAAGATGATAACAAGCACTTATAAAAGAGAAATTTGGCAGATTCACAACAAAGGCATTAAAAATAACACACAAGCATAAAAGGCAGATAAATAAGCATAAGAAACATGTAAGGAATCAAAATAAGCAGAAATAAACACTAAATTAAGCTATGCTACAGTAACTAAAACAAAAATTTAAAAAGAAATGTACCTTGACTCCTTGCTCAATACAGGAGTTTATAAACCTAAATAAGCTCTAATCCTACCCAAGCTTATAAATAAGCTATACTAAGAACCCAATGAGCCTTCCATTACTGCTCATTCATCCAAAAGCTTAAATTCAACACTCTCTTTTTCTTTCTTTTTGGTCTTTTATCTTTTTTTGTATTAAAGTTTAAAGACAGGTTAAATGTTGCTGACTTGAGAACTTATATGAATCAAAAGTGAACTTAAAAGAAACTTAAATCTAAAAAAAACTTGGAACGCACTTTAAAAACATGAATCTGAATTTTCATTAAACTTAAAAATTACAAGTACATAAAAAGTTTAAACTGAGTTACACTACTTTTTTAAACTGAAAAACTAAAAGCTATTCTCTAAAAAAAACTACTCCTGCCTAAAAGGCTTTACAAAGCTTATATAGAACAATTCGAGCTAGGGCTCTTCTCTTTTTCTTTGTCTTCTTCCTCTTTGTGTTTGTTTGCAGAGACAAAATAGCTATTTGTGCTTGTTGTGTGTGTAGAGACTCAAGTCCAATCTGAGCCCTCAATCTTGAGTGTTGCCCAATCAATAAATCACAACCATTGATCGAATGTAAGACCTAGGATTGCCAGCGTGGACCTTTAGCATGTAGGGGGTGGGGTTTATGTTAGTGACGGGTTTGGAGTATTGTGGTGAGGTCAACGAGGCTTGAAAGGGACGGGTTTGGGGTGTTATGTGTTTGGCAGGAAACCTGACCCAAGAAGATATACAGTATACGCATTTGAGTTTATAAGTGGGTTTGTGGATTTGGCAATAGTGGCCCCTCAACCTTTATAACTTCATTGCAAGAAAGGTCCTTGTGGAGGGGAAAGTTTTGGGATTAGACAAGTTTGCCCCTTCAGGGTTATAAGGTTTATTACATGGACAGTCCTTGTATGGTACAAGTTTGGACAGTTGGCAGATGTGGCCCTTGTGGTATATCTTTGGTGTATTGGCAGTATAAGCCCTTGGGGTTTTTGAAAGGGTTTTGGGCTTATGTAAATTAAATGGGCCTTAAGTCTTCATTTATACTGATGGGCTTATCCGGCCCATTAGATGGGTGCGAGTTTGACCCATTAAGTATTCTTCGATGTCGGCTTGACTTTGACTGTTGACTTTTGTTGACTTTTTGGTCTTTGGCTTCGATTTGACTTTGTCTTTTCCACGCTTTTCCATTCCGTGCTCGGTTTTGTCCGTTTTTGCTTGGTTTTTCGTCCTTTTGTCGAATATCCATTTCCTGCACAATATAAATGCAAACATACAAATACAAAGTATTTTTGGTACGTTTTTTGTCATTTTAGCTTGTTTTTAATGGTGAAAGGTATGTGTAATTAAACGCATACTAAATCCCCCAATTTATTTTTACTTTAAAAAGGGTGGGGGGGGGGGTGGGGGGGAGGGGGGGGGGGGGTGGGGGGGAACATTGTCGTGTCCTCACGCAATGCTATGAAGTAAGCACTTAAGCAAACTAAGAATCTCGATCCCCATGACTAATAACCTCGAAAAGTAGCTAAGTGTTCATCAAGAGAATTAAAGACTCATAAGTTTTGAAAATCCTCGTCTTTACCATTTTTATATATATACACTTATTCCTACACATCTTTTTGTATTTTTGTATTTTTCTCATTTTTTTGTAGTTGTCATATTAAGCAACTAATTAGAACGATTGAATTTCGTTATTTTCTAACTTTTAGGGATCATAGAACAAGATGTATTTCGATCCGAGAATGCCCCAAAAAGGATAAATTCATCGTTCCCGACTTTTCATTTATTCCAAACCCCCAAAAAGGCGTTATTAAATAAAACGAAATCACCGTTAATTATGAGTTAAGATGCTAACACTACTCATATTTGCAACTTGTAAACTTTTCACTCCCGACAATTATTATATCTTAGGTGTATGTGCTATTTTGAATTTCAACATGGATCAATGTTTTGCAACATTCTATGTTTCACGTTCCACCCGAGAATAATGAGTTTGAAGGCGAGATCATCCCATGTAGCGACTTTCGTCTCGGCACATCCCAACCTTGCGGTTAAGTGACCAGGCTTTTGACACCCCACAGAGACTAGTATCGGGACTCACGGACCTTAGGTTTCATAAACTCTTAGGTTTTCCGTATGCACATAGCTTATAAAATAGAATAGCCAAAGTTCAAAAGCATATTTGAATTTAACAAAAAGAGATCTTTTATTCACACTTAATATTAACCATTTATGCAATTTGTAACCCTCGACCTTTTAGAAGGCTGCAACATCGGTTGTGAGCCGGCAAGATGCAGCAAACTTTTATCAGTCTCGGATTATTATTCTTACTATGGGCTTTCTTTAGAAGGCTGTAACATCGGTTGTGAGCCGGCAAGATACAGCAAACTTTTATCAACCCACAATTTATATTTATTATATTTTTGCATTTTTCATCATTATTTATTTATTTTTTTATTTTTATTTTATATATATATATAGGGAAAACGTCTTTTTGAAAAATTCAAGTATAAATTTAAACTAAGGCTAAAGTTTTGCTATATACTACATAAAAATTATTGATTTAAGTTTAATTTCCAAAAGTAGCACGTATATTAATCAGGTTAAGAGCTTATGGGAAAAAAAGCACCAAATTACACTTATGAGCTCTTAAGATTTCCAAATAATCCTTGTTTAGCATCCAGCTCCTACTTAACACTATCATTTTTCATTCTTCGCGAGGATCCGCGAACGCTTAGTCTAAAAGTTAAGGAACAAGCTAGAGCTCAACACGCTCAATCGAGTCAAAATTTACTCTTATTCTACCCAGCAGGAAAGTCAAAATTGTGACAAAACACTTATTTTATTTTTGAAAATTTTTAAATTTTTTCATTTTTTTTTTGAAATTTTGGTGGTAAAAACGGGATTACGTGAAAAACAACGGCTGCAGGCACAATCAAATTGAAGATCCCCCCCCCATACTAGAATGAAACATTGTCCTCAATGTTTTTACGAAGGGTCTCTACGTAAATCCTAAGCCGTTTATTAAGTATGCTTAAAGATAAACGTTAGTCGATAAGATTAGGATATCGGGATTCCCAAATAAAGCTGAGGATTGTGAAGCTCTTGTGATCGAAGGGCAAATACCGGGAGCACGAGAGGCTTCAAAAATCCGGGACATCCTGGACAATACAGCAGAAAATACAAAACATGGAAAAGGTAGAGGCAAGCCTCTTCACAACAACTAAACACTTATTCATTACTACTAAGCTAGCATACTACTATGGATAAACTAGGATAAGCATGGGGTGCCTCCCACGAAGCGCTTGTTTAGGGTCACTAAGCTTGACCTAATTCCCTGAATTTAGTTGTCCTTAGGGAATGTTTGGAGGTCAGGGATATCTATACCAGAGATATCACCTCCAAAATAGTGCTTGAGACGATGACCATTTACTTTGAAGTTTGGCCCGGAGTTCTGGGATAACTCAATACGGTGCCATACGGGAAAACTTGAATAATGGTAAATGGTCCTGACCAACGGGACTTCAACTTGCCGGAGAAAATTTTCAATCTTGAGTTAAAGAGGAGGACTTGATCCTCTTAGTTTTCTCTTTGTAGATCAAAGAATTTTCATAGGCTTGATCACGCAGTTCACTTAATTCATTAAGTTGAACTTTGCGTTGATCACCCGCGGTTTTGATTTCAAAGTTTGCATGTTTAAGGGCCTAGTAAGCTTTGTGCTCCAGCTCAATCGGCAGATAACATGCCTTTCCATATACAAGCTTGTACGGAGTGCACCCTGTTGGGAAAATAGATTGTAACAGACTTAATACTGGTAGTATAACAGTTAAGTCTGGTAGTAATAGTTAGTTCTGTTA
>BQNB010021187.1:0-16158 GCA_026074375.1 Tanacetum coccineum | reverse complement strand
AATTGGATTTGCAAAACACATTTTTAGCAGTGAAAAATCATTTTGATGATTTTCTCCCCCTTAGTCTAATAATATAATTATTTTGCATTTAAAGAACCATGTTTTTGAAAAATTTAGTATCATAAGACTGATTTGAATGTGGAAAATATGTGTTTAAATCCTTAAGTTAATTTTTTTTAAATTTTTCAATTTTTTGTTTTGTTTTTTAAATGTATTTACAAATGTTTTTTTATGTATGATCTTTCATTCAAAAAGACAACTTTACGAGACGTTCCAACTGAGTTGGAGTCATACATCGCATACCAATCTTGTGAAGTAGAAACTCAAACCTTTCCTTCAGAAGGGCTTTTGTGAATAGATCAGCAAGCTGGTATTCTGTCCCGACAAAGTATAATTCAATTATACCTTTCTCAACATGCTCTTTGATGAAATGATAACGAATGTTAATGTGTTTTGTTTTTTAATGTTGTACGGGATTGCAAGATATGGCAATTGAACTTTTTGAGTCACAATAGATCAGAATCTTGTGGTAATGAAATCCATAGTCCAGCAGTTGCATTTGCATCCTGATGACTTGAGCACAACAAGCCGACAAAGATACATACTCAGCTTTCGCAGATGACATAGCTGTACAATCTTGCTTTTTCGACGACCAGCTGACTAACTTATCTCGAAGAAATTGAATGCCTCCGGATGTGCTTTTGCAATCATCATTACACCCTGCATGGTCTAGAAATACAACGATGTGACAATTAAAATTTATGTAAATTAAAATACCTTATATTATATAAAAAATTAATAATAATTATGTATATATTAATTTTTGCTTATGCCAAGGAATTAAGTGTATTTAAGGATGTATTTATTACAAATTACAGGAAATTAAATATGGAAGATACACAAATAAATATGCAAGTTACAATCAGATTAGCCATTATAAAGCCCATAAAATCGGTCAAACTACCTAATATATTTCTTTTATACCTCTTATTTGTTAAAACCTAAACACCATAACCACCGAAACCCTAAAAATACAAAAGAGGCGGCACCAAAGTTTTCCAAGGGCAAGCACGAATTTTCTAAGGTGTTTTGGAGATCAAGGATCATGGGAAAAATATTGGAAAATAGGTAGAGTGCTTGTTCAATCGAGGGAAATTATTTTGGTTCGAATAACACAACCGAATAGCATAAATTCATAAAATCACCAAGAATCATCAAAGGTATTTTTGTTATCTATTTATTCATCATAATTAATTCGTTCTATGCTAAGAAAAATATTCATGCATGTTATTTTGGTCGAAATAATTAAATCATGTTCGAAACCCTAATTTTAGATTAATTATGAAATCGGCATTTATAATATTTATAAAATTGATTTTATATTTTTCTAAGGTTTTTTATATCACGTATGACTCAGATAAATTGTTGTAAAAATTTAGGAAGGATTCGAATAATTATTGGGGATTTATCTTTGTTTGCCGATTTCAAATAAAAGGAAAAAGGAAAGAAATAAAATTAGGGTTAGGGTTTTAATAATTTTTCCAGGTTCTCTTAATGCTAATGATTGTATAAAAATTGGGAAATGTTTGGGGAAAATTTAATTAGGGTTTTAGTGATTTATTTGTTAGCCGATTGTGATTTTAAAAGTATAAGGACTTGTTTTGTAATTTCTGAAACTATGGGGTCTGTTTTAGACATGTTATTATAATTGTTATATTCTGTATTAAAATAGAGTTGGGGGTATAAAGATTTCATATTGATATTATTTGGGATTAAAAGGTTAATTACATATACTAAGTAATGTAGAGATTAATTTATTAAAATAGAAGGAACTGAAATGTAAATTCTGAAAAGTGAATTGGGTTAGTATTAATGTATAATGATATTATTTTGTCATAATTGAAATCTAATAAGGGCCTTGTTTTGTAATTTATGGATATTAAAAAAATATTGTATAATTAATTAGTAAACCCCAAAGGACTAAATATGTAGAATTATGTGTAAAATTAAGGGTTTTGACTTGTACAATACAGAAAAGGGAAGTATAGTCTGAATTAAAATGTGAAACTTTGATATTTACACTTTTAACCTTGAAAAATTGTTGATTTACATATTAACCCTCAAAATCTGGAATTGTCATATTTAACCCTAGAGCCTTGTAAGGTTGACATGTTAAGTCCCTAAACTATTCAAAATACTTAATAGAATCTCAAATGATGAATATTACTAATTTTGGAAACTTACTAAAAATGGAAAGTTACTAAAAATGGAAAGTTACTAAAATGGAAAGTTACTAAAAATGGAAAGTTACTAAAAATGGAAAGTTACTAAAAATGGAAAGTTACTAAAAATGGAAAGTTACTAAAAATGGAAAGTATAACTTAAATGAATGGTTTGTAATTCGAATTTATTTTTATAACATTTTTTTAGGTTCGTCAAGATGGAGTCGAATTTTAAATTCCTGTGGGTAGTATCCTTTGATTATTGCTTTGCTTCGAATAAGGTACAGATATTCTGACCTTATCCGTTAAGGTTTCCTCATGACATATTCCTTTCATCTTTGATCCTATGTGAGTCGCTACATTTTCTCTGAGGCTTTAATCTTGGTCCTGGATATGACTGTTATTAATGTTCCTATTTGAACCCTGCTATGCTCACCTTTGATATCTGAACTTTTTGACATTGAACCTTTGCTATGATCCCTTTGAAATGAACTTTGATATTAACTTTGCTTTGAACCCTTCAGTTTGAGAACCAAGCCACTATTTGTTTCCTAGCCATGAAGGTAACATGGCCGTGTCATTGATGCACCTTTGGCATGACTCATGTGTGGGTGAGTGATTTCTCACACCGTCCCCCATTTGATATTATATGCCATTTAATGAAGATTATCTTTTGTTAAGGGCGTAAGGGATGCATCCTAGATTTGTTTGTATTCGATGGATATGACATAAAGATATTGTATATTTAGTGACTGATGTTTTTGGGTGCAATTCCACGTCTTTCACAAATTTTTTGGAGCTCGCTACTCCATGTTACTATGATAGATTTGTTTGGGTCTTGGTAATTAGACATGATTGATTTTCTGATTCATCTTACCTATACACTATGAATATGACTCTGATTTGTCCTTACCTATATTTTTATTCCTTTGGACATGTCTTGTGATATCCTTTGCACTTGTATCCGTAATCCTTTGATTTTCCGTATCTTTTTGCTTCGAATTATATATATCTTTCACGGCCTTTGTCAGCTCAGTCGCCGCACTTTCTTTTCCTTGCGCAGGTATCTAGAGCTAGAGTTGGGTTGCTTTCGGGATAATAGTGCTGATGTGTACTTACCTAAGAGATCTTAGTTTTGATATATGATTTGTACTTTTTGAACATTCGTGTATTTCGGTTATTTCGTATGGATATATTTTATCCTTGAGAAACCTTATGTACCTTAAGTCATGTTAACTTTATTACCTTTGTATTTATTAAGACTTTCCTTCTGCGTAACTCTCTTCCGTAACCTATCTTGTTTTCGTTTGCTAACTGTTTTCTCGATCGTTCAGATGGTGACTACCCGTAGAAACTCAGATGACGATGTTCCTAACTTCGAGGCCATGATTAATGCTGCTGTGGCCAATGCTCTCCCTAACCTTACGGCTGCTTTGAGAACTCAGATCACTAATGACATCAGGAATGGTATTGGATCTTCAGGTGGTGGTGGTGGTGGTGATGCTTATTGACCATGAATATGTTAACTGCCCTCTACGTTTTGACGATCGTGTTCGTCCTGCGAATTTACTTCCTATCCATATGCTCGACTTTGATGTGATTCTTGGCATGGATTGGTTGGCTTCTCATCGAGCTACCATTGACTGCTATGCTAGGACTGTGATCTTTGGTAACGTTTGTCAACCTGAATTTGTTTATCATGGTTCCTCACCGCTTAAGTCCGTTAAGCTCATCTCTGCTATGAAGGCACGTACCTTGATTTCTCATGGGTGCCAAGGTTTTCTGGCTTCTGTTATGGACACATCTTTGGAGAGTCCTAATATTGAAAATCTTTCTGTTGTTCGTGAATTCGCTGATGTTTTTCCCGATGAACTTCCTGGACTTCCTCCGGCTAGAGAGATTGAATTTGGCATTGAGTTAATTCCCGGTGCTGAACCTATCTCAAAGGCTCCGTATCGTATGGCACCTGTTGAATTGAAGGAGTTAAAGGAGCAGTTACAGGAGATGTTGGAGAATGGCTTTATTAGACCCAGTGTGTCGCCGTGGGGTGCACCGGTCTTATTTGTTAAGAAGAAGGATGGGAGCATGCGCTTGTGTATTGATTACCGCGAACTCAACCGTATTACTATTCGTAACCGCTATCCTCTTCCGCGAATCGACGATTTGTTTGATCAACTGCAAGGGGCCAAATATTTTTCTAAGATTGATTTGCGATCTGGTTATCATCAACTTCGTGTGAGAGAACATGATATTTCTAAGACTGCTTTTCGTACGCGTTATGGTCACTACGAGTTCTTGGTTATGCCCTTCGGTCTGCCAAATGCTCTGCTGTGTTTATGGATTTGATGAACCGTATTTTCCACGAGTACCTTGATAAGTTCGTTATTGTTTTCATCGACGACATCCTCGTTTACTCCAAGTCTGAAGAAGAGCATGAGCGACATCTACGGATTGTGTTGGAGATTCTTAGACAGAAGAAGTTGTATGCGAAATTTTCGAAGTGCGAGTTCTGGTTACAGCAAGTCGCTTTCCTTGGTCATATTGTATCTGCAGACGGCATCATTATGGATCCATCAAAGGTTGAGGCTATCACCAAATGGCCGAGACCTACTACGATGACGGAGGTGAGAAGTTTTCTGGGGCTTGCTGGCTATTACCGACGTTTTGTTGAGGGTTTCTCCCGATTAGCTTTACCTCTTACCCAGCTGATGAGAAAGGGTGAGAAGTTTGTGTGGACGGATGAGCGTCAGGAGAGTTTTGAGGAATTGAAACGGAGATTGGTGTCTGCTCCGATATTGACTCTTCCATCAGGTTCCGGTGGTTTTCAGATATACAGTGATGCATCGAAGAAAGGTTTGGGTTGTGTTTTGATGCAACATGGGAAGGTGATCGCCTACGCTTCAAGGCAGCTGAAGCCTTATGAAGTAAATTATCCAACCCATGATCTTGAGTTAGCTGCCGTGGTTTTTGCATTGAAGATCTGGAGACACTATCTGTATGGTGAAGCTTGTGATATATTTACAGATCATAAGAGTCTCAAATATATTTTTACTCAGCGAGAACTTAACATGAGACAGAGAAGATGGTTAGAACTTCTGAAAGATTATGACACTAACATCCAGTACCATCCGGCAAGGCTAATATGGTTGCCGATGCAGTTAGTCGAAAATCTGGGATGATAGCTTGTTTTGATTCCATAATCCTTCGTGATTTAGAGCGTTTGGATGTTGAGCTATGTGTACGAGGTTCTGGTGGCTATTGGGCGAGTATGAGGATAGAGTCTAACCTCATGCTACAGATCAAAGAAGCTCAAAGGGACGACGGTGAGTTGTGGGCTATTGTGCAGAAGGTTGAAGACGATAAACATACTGAGTTCAGTGTTGATGATGACGGTGTTATATGGTTTGAAGATAGGCTATGTGTTCCTAATGATCAGGTACTTCACGAGAAGGTTATGACGGAAGCTCATAGTTCTCCATTTACTATTCATCCAGGTTCAACCAAGATGTACAGAGATTTGAAACAGTACTTTTGGTGGAACGGCATGAAGCAAGATGTGGCAACGTTTGTATCCAGATGTATGACTTGTCAGCAAGTCAAAATTGAACATCAAAGAGCTAGTGGTTTGTTACAGCCGTTGGAGATTCCTATGTGGAAAGGGGATGAGATTTCCATGGATTTCGTTACTGGTTTGCCTACTACTCAGAAAAGACATGATGCGATTTGGGTGGTTGTTGATCGGCTAACCAAGTCTGCTCATTTCTTACCCATTCGGAAGAACTATGGTATTAGTAAGTTGGCAGAGATTTTTTGACAGGAAATTGTTAGACTGCATGGTACTCTGACTTCTATTGTGTTCGACAGAGATCCGAGGTTTACGTCTCGTTTTGGATAGAGTACGAAAGCTTGGGGAACTCGTCTTAAGTTCAGTACAACATTTCATCCTCAAACCGATGGTCAGTCAGAGAGGACCATTCAGACTTTGGAAGATATGTTGAGGGCTTGTGCTTTGGAATGGACGGGTTGTTGGGATGAATATTTGTGCTTGGTGGAGTTTGCCTACAATAATAGTTGGCATGCTAGCATCAAGGCAGCACCTTTCGAGCTTTTGTATGGTAGAAAATGTCGAGCACCTATTTGCTGGGATGAAGTAGGTGAACGTTTGATTGAAGGTCCGGAGCTCATCGAGATTACTAATGAGAAAGTGGCTGTTGCTAAGGAGAAATTGAAAGAGGCTAGATCGCGACAGAAGAGTTATGCTGATAAGCATCGACGTGACTTAGAGTTTCAAGTTGGAGATCGTGTATTTCTGAAGGTTTTGCCATTCAGAGGAGTTAAACGTTTTGGGATCAAGGGCAAGCTCAGTCCCCCCCCCCCCCCCCCCCCCCCACCCCCCCCACCCACCTTCTCTGGCTTCCCACACCCACCCCTCGATTCATCGGTCCGTTTGAGATTTTGGAACGTATTGGAGAGGTTTCGTATCGTCTGGCGCTTCCTCCGCAGTTATCGCACGTTCACGATGTCTTTCATGTATCTCTTTTGAGGGGATACCATTATCATCCATTGCATGTCGCATCTTATCCTTTTGATCAGATTCAGCCTGATATGTCTTTGTCCGAGGAACCTGAATCCATTCTGGATCGTCAAGAGAGAGTCATGAGAAACAAAGTTATTCCTTTTGTGAAGATTCTTTGGAAGAATCACCCAGAGCGTGAGGCTACCTGGGAGACCGAAGAGTCTATGCGAGCTAGTTATCCTCATTTCTTTGTCTAGTTCGGTATGTTTTCGTTTCGTTCTCATTTCGTTTTCATTCTGGTTCATTTCAATTTTCGAGGACGAAATTTTTTTTAGAGGGGAAGAAGTTGTAAAACCTAAAAATCTCAACAAGTGTAAAATCACCAAAATACCCCTAATGCAAGAAAATTCCATAAAAGCTTAAATAAAATTCATTTAAATGTTAGAAATTATAAGAATGCAACATGTGACAATTATGAAATTTATGTAAGATTAAAATACCTTATATTATATAAGGAAAATAATTAATGTTTATGTATATATAATTTATGCCGAATTAATTAATATGTATTTAATTATACTTTACAAATTAAATCAAAATAAATATGGATAATTACAAAATAAATATTGGCAAGTTAAAAGTCAGATTTAGCCCATTTAGAAAGCCCATAAAATTGGTCAAACTACCTAATATATTTCTTTTATACATCTTATTTGTTAAAACCTAAAAACCATAACCACCAAAACCCTAAAATCAAGAGAGGCGGCACACAAAGTTTTCCAAGGGCAAGAACGAATTTTATAAGGTGTTTTGGAGATCAAGGATCGTGGGAAAAATATTGGAAAGATTGTAGAGTGCTTGGTTCAATCGGGGAAATTATTTTGGTTCGAATAACACAACCGAATAGCATAAATTCATAAAATCATCAAGAATCATCAAAGGTATTTTTTTTATCTCATTTTTCATCATATTAATTCGTTCTATGCTTAAGAAAAATATTCATGCATGTTATATTGATTTTATAAATTAAAACATGTTCGAAACCCTAATTTTTAGCTAATTATGAAATCGGCATAAAAATTATTTGTACAATTGATTTTATATTTTTCTAAGGTTTTTTTATATCTTAATATGAATCAGATTAAATTGTTGGAAAATTTTAGGAAGGATTATAATTATTTGGGTTTTCTTTGTATTTACCGATTTCGACATAAAAGGGAAATGGAAAGAAATAAATTTTGGGTTTAGGGTTTTGATAATTTTATTCCAGGTGCAATAAATGCTAATGACTTGGGTAATATTTGTGGTTGTGATTGGAAAAGTTTTTATTTAGTGTTAGTGATTTATTTGTTAGCCGATTGTGATTTTAAAAGTATAAGGACTTGTTTTGTAATTTCTGAAACTATGGGGTCTGTTTTAGACATGTTCTTATAATTATTATATTCTGTATAAAATAAGTTGGGGGGTATAAAATGTCATATTGATATTATTTTGGATTAAAATGGTTAATTACTCATATAATAGTAATTAGAAATTAATTAATTAAAATAGCAGGGACTGAAATTGTAAATATCTGAAAAGTATAAGGTTTGGTTGTAATTTAATGTAATATGTACTTTTTTGTCTTAATGGAATCTATATGGCTTGTTTTGTAATTATGGATAATTAAAGATAATGTTTAATTAATTAATAAACCAAAAGGGCTAAATATGTAAATTGTGTAAATTAAGGGTTTGACTTGTAAATACAGAAAATGGAAGGTATAATCTGAATAAAATGTGAAACTTTGATATTTACACTTTAACCTTGAAAATTGTTGATTTTGATATTTAACAACCCTAAAATATGGAAAGTTGTCATATTTAACCCTAAACTTGTAAGGTTGACATGTTAAGTCCCTAAACTATTCAAAATACTTAATAGAATCTCAAATGATGAATATTACTAAAAATGGAAAGTTACTAAAAATGGAAAGTTACTAAAAATGGAAAGTTACTAAAAATGGAAAGTTACTAAAAATGGAAAGTTACTAAAAATGGAAAGTATAACTTAAATGAATGGTTTGTAATTCGAATTCTTAATTTTCTTTAGGTTCGGTCAAGAGGGAGTGGAGTTTGATATTCTGTGTGTTTTCTTTGAGTATTGCTTTGCTTCGGAATATGGTACAGTATTCTGGACCTTGTCATTAGGTTTCTCATGATATTTTCTCTCTTATCTTTGTTTAATTTATGATATTGTACATTTGCTCTGGAGACTTTTATCTTGGTTCTCTTTTATGATCTGTTATAATGTTCTATTTGAACCTGCTTTGACCCTCCCCCCCATAGCTACCTTTGATTTTGAAACTTTTGGATTGAACCTTTGCTATGATCCCTTTGAAATGAACTTTGATATGACTTTGCTTTGAACCCTTCAGTTTGAGACCCGAGCCAATATTTGTTTCCTAGCCATGAAGGTAACATGGCCGTGTCATTGATGCACCTTTGGCATGACTCATGTGTGAGTGAGTGATTTCTCACGCCGTCCCCCATTTGATATTATATGCGCATTATAAAGATTATTATTTGTTTAAGGGGCGTATGGATGCATCCTAGATTTGTTTTGTATTCGATGGATTATGACATTATGATATTTGTATATTTGGTGACTGATGTTTGGGTGCATTCCACGTCTTTTACAAATTTTGGAGCTCGCGACTCCATGGTTACTATGATATGATTTGTTTGGGCTTGGTAATTGGACTTGATTTGATTTTCTGATTCATCTTACCTTAGTTCCTTGTCATGTGCCTTGAGCATCCACTATCAATCACTCCTTGATCATGTAAATCCATTTGTGGATTGCCCTGCACATTAGGTAAAAATCAGTTTCTTTTAGGGACCCAAGCCATCACTGGCTTGGATCTGCCTTGTGCATCAATATAATCAAACTTTTTTAGGGTGATTGATGCATTGTTTTGTTTAGAAACATGGTCTAAAACTTTATGATTTGGTTTCCAAACCCAACAAGCTGAGGCCTTAACAACATTAAAATTATTTCCCTTAACAACATTAACTACTGCTTTTGGCCTAGCAGCATTAAAATTTTTGTTGGGATTAAAAGAGTTCATGATGATCTTGAAGTTACTACTGCTAAGGTTTGTGTTACTGTTGCTAGTATAAAGTTAGTGCTACTCATTAACTTTAATGAAAAATATGCTAAGTAGTTAGTACTGCTAGTTCATAGTTACTACTGCTAGTGTAACTTAGGTAGTACTGCTAGTGTAACTTAGTACTGCTAGTATATGTTAGTACTGCTAGTGTAAAGTTAGTACTGCTAGTGAAGATTGAAAAAACTATTCTAAGTAGTTACTACTGCTTGTACACAGTTAATGCTGCTGGTGTATAAGTTACTACTGCTGGTGTTAGAAGTTAATGCTGCTAGTACAAAAGTTACAACTGCTCAAAGATTAAGACTGCTGAAAGAGTTTCTACTGTCAAGGGATGGATAAAGACAGAAGAAAGGATAAAGATTGATTGGAGATCAAGATTACTTACGTGATAAGTATTATTTATTTATATAATAGATCATAGAGAATATTCTAAGTTTCGAGAATATATTGTAAATCGACTAGGACTCCTTGGTGTATAAAAGGAGGTCCTAGGGCATAGAGTTTGATATCTTTTGTTTTGATATCGATATAGCTTCAAGGTTTTGTAACCCTAATACTAGGAGAGTATTCGTATTATTTGTAATAATAATATTGGAGCTTTTATTGTTGAATTATATTGTTTTGTGTTACTGTTTTATTGAAGAATTCTTCTTATATTAAAGATTAGTTTCCGCATAATCTTTAGTATTATCAAACAAAGTTTCTTAATTAAGTTGTGTTAGATTTATCTAGCATAACTAAACCTTAAACAAGCTTAAGGAATTCGATCATTAGAAGTTAACTGGGATCAACAAGTGGTATCAGAGCTTGTTGCTTTGAGAAACTTTGCTAAGAAGACATGGATCAAGACTCAGTACATATGGTGGCTGCATCAAAAGTGCCTATGCTCAAACCAGGTGAGTATGAGCTTTGGAGGATGAGGATGGAACAGTTGCGGCGGCCGCCCGTAACATTGAGTTATTGCATGAGAGTGGAAATTCGAATAAGGGGAAGAGAATGGTAATCGGATTAGAACAGGGGAAAGGGCCAACAGGAGAACAAGGGTCGTTATGACCAAGGTGTCAGCATGAGTAGAGGGGGTCGTAGGACCGAGTGTTGAGCATCGGGGTCGTCAGGATCGGGGTTATGATTCGAAACGATAGGATTTTTGGGGTCAGGATCAGAGGTTTATGTAGGAATGGGAATGACGCCAGGGTCAGGGTAACTACAACAGCGCCAGCCATGAAATCAGTCAACTCGGGGATTTTAACCAGGTCATGCTTCAGGTTCTGCCGGTCAGAGGAGGTATAATGGACTTTGCCTCTCCACCTCTTCTGTACTACTCTGTGGAAGAAAGCCTTCATCCAGGTGTTTGTTATAAGGCTACTGGGGGATGTTTTACTTGCGGGTCTACTCAACATAAGGTGAAGGATTGTCCCCAAGGGAAGAGAAGCAGGTGTTGCCAGCGGTTTTTGGTATGACTCCTCCTACTACAGGAGGGTTTATGCTACGACTCGTGATCAGGCGGCCAAGACTTCAGGGTTTTTTTTACTATAAAAAAAAAAAAAAAAAAAAAAAATAAAAACTAACCGGTATTCTATACATTTATGATCGTTACTGTCTTTCGTTTATTGATATTGGGGCTACACATTCTATTATATCTACCACTTTTGCTAAGAAACTTAATATGACTCCTACACCATTAATTGAACGTGTAATCATTTCAACCCCAATGAAGAACCATATGCTTATTGACCATGAATATGTTAACTGCCCTATACGTTTTGATGATCGTATTCGTCCTGCGAATTTGCTTCCTATCCATATGCTCGACTTTGATGTGATTCTTGGCATGGATTGGTTGGCTTCTCATCGAGCTACCATTGACTGCTATGCTAGGACTGTGATCTTTGGTAACGTTCGCCAACCTGAATTTGTTTATCATGGTTCCTCACCGCTTAAGTCCGTTAAGCTCATCTCTGCTATGAAGGCACGTACCTTGATTTCTCATGGGTGCCAAGGTTTTCTGGCTTCTGTTATGGACACATCTTTGGAGAGTCCTAATATTGAAAATCTTTCTGTTGTTCGTGAATTCGCTGATGTTTTTCCCGATGAACTTCTTTTTTCTTTATTTCCTGGACTTCCTCGGCTAGAGAGAGTGAATTTGGCATTGAGTTAATTCCCGGTGCTGACGATCTCAAAGGCTCCGTATCGTATGGACTGTTGAATTGAAATAGTTAAAGGAGCAGATACAGGAGATGTTGGAGAGGGCTTATTAGACCCAGTGTTTCGCCTTGTGGGGCGCCGGTTCTTATTTGTTAAGAAGAAAGATGGAGCATGCGCTTGTGTATTGATTACCGCGAACTCAACCGTATTACGATTCGTAACCGCTATCCTCTTCCGCGAATCGACGATTTGTTTGACCAACTGCAAGGGGCCAAATATTTTTCTAAGATTGATCTGCGATCTGGTTATCACCAGCTTCGTGTGAGAGAGCAGGATATTTCTAAGACTGCTTTTCGTACGCGTTATGGCCACTACGAGTTCTTGGTTATGCCTTTCGGTCTGACTAATGCTCCTGCCGTGTTTATGGATTTGATGAACCGTATTTTCCACGAGTTTACCTTGATAATTTGTATTGTTTTCATCGACGACATCCTCGTTTACTCCAAGTCTGAAGAAGAGCATGAGCGACATCTACGGATTGTGTTGGAGATTCTTAGACAGAAGAAGTTGTATGCGAAGTTTTCGAAGTGCGAGTTCTGGTTACAGCAAGTCGCGTTCCTTGGTCATATTGTATCTGCAGACGACATCATTATGGATCTTCTAAGGTTGATGCTATTCACAAATGGCGGAACCTACTATCGGTACAAACTGAGTGAGAAGGTTTTTCTGGGGCTTGCTGGCTATTTATGTCGTTTGGTTAAGGGTTTCTCCGATTAGCTTTACCTCTTACCCAGCTGATGAGACAGGCGTGAGAAGTAGTGTGGCGGATGAGCGTCAGGAGGTTTTGAGGAATTGAAAGGAGGATTGGTGTTCTGCTCCGATACTTGGCTCTTCCATCAGTTTCCGGTGGTTTTCAGTATTACAGTGATGCTCGAAGAAGGTCTGGGTGGTGTTTTGGATGCAACATGGGAAGGTGATCGCCTACGCTTCAAGGCAGCTGAAGCCTTATGAAGTAAATTATCCAACCCATGATCTTGAGTTAGCTGCCGTGGTTTTTTGCATTGAAGGATACTGGAGACATATCTGTATGTGAAGCTTGTGATATATTTCCGATATAGAGTCTCAAATATATTTTTTACTCTGCGAGAACTTAACAGGAGACAGAGTGATGGTTGGTACTTTTGAAAAGATTTTGACTACTAACATCCAGTACCCATTCGGGCAAGGCTAATGTGGTTTGCCGATCGCACTTAGTCAAAAATTCTGGTGATCAGCTTGTTTGGATTCCATAATCTTATGTATTTAGAGCGTTTAGATGTTGAGCTATGTGTACGAGGTTCTGGTGGCTATTGGGCGAGTATGAGAATAGAGTCTAACCTCTGCTACAGATCAAAGAAGACTCAAGGGACGACGGTGAGTTGTGGGCTATTGTCAGATGTTGCAGTCGTAAACATACTGAGTTCAGTGTTGATGATGACGGTGTTGTGTGGTTTGAAGATAGGCTATGTGTTCCTAATGATCAGGCACTTCGCGAGAAGGTTTATTGACGGAAGCTCATAGTTGCTCCATTTACTATTCTCAGGTTCAACCAAAAATGTAAGGAGAGATTTGAAAAGTATTTTGGGGGAATGGCATGTGCAAGATGGTGGTACGTTTGTCTCCAAGTGGTATGATTGTCAGCAGGTCAAAATTGAACATCAGAGGGCTAGTGGTTTGTTACAGCCGTTGGAGATTCCTATGTGGAAATGGGATGAGATTTCCATGGATTTCGTTACTGGTTTGCCTACTACTCAGAAAAGACATGATGCGATTTGGGTGGTTGTTGATCGGCTAACCAAATCTGCTCATTTCTTACCTATTCGGAAGAACTATGGTATTAGTAAGTTGGCGGAGATTTTTCGACAGGAAATCGTTAGACTGCATGGTACACCGACTTCTATTGTGTCCGACAGAGATCCGAAGTTTACGTCTCGTTTTTGGAAAAGGATTAACAGGAAAGCTTGGGGAAACTCGTTCTAAGTTCAGTAAACATTCATCCTCAAACCGATGGTCAGTCAGAGAGGACCATTCAGACTTTGGAAGATATGTTGAGGGCTTGTGCTTTGGAATGGACAGGTAGTTGGGATGAATATTTGTGCTTGGTGGAGTTTGCCTACAATAATAGTTGGCATGCTAGCATCAAGGCAGCACCTTTCGAGCTTTTGTATGGTAGAAAATGTCGAGCACCTATTTGCTGGGATAAAGTAGGTGAGCGTTTGATTGAAGGTCCGGAGCTCATCGAGATTACTAATGAGAAAGTGGCTGTTGCTAAGGAGAAATTGAAAGAGGCTAGATCGCGACAGAAGAGTTATGCTGATAAGCATCGACGTGACTTAGAGTTTCAAGTTGGAGATCGCGTATTTCTAAAAGTTTCGCCATTCAGAGGAGTTAAACGTTTTGGGATCAAGGGCAAGCTCAGTCCTCGATTCATCGGTCCGTTTGAGATTTTGGAACGTATTGGAGAGGTTTCGTATCGTCTGGCGCTTCCTCCGCAGTTATCGCACGTTCACGATGTCTTTCATGTATCTCTTTTGAGGGGATACCATTATCATCCATTGCATGTCGCATCTTATCCTTTTGATCAGATTCAGCCTGATATGTCTTTGTCCGAGGAACCTGAATCCATTCTGGATCGGCAAGAGAGAGTCATGAGAAACAAAGTTATTCCTTTTGTGAAGATTCTTTGGAAGAATCACCCAGAGCGTGAGGCTACCTGGGAGACCGAAGAGTCTATGCGAGCTAGTTATCCTCATTTCTTTGTCTAGTTCGGTATGTTTTCGTTTCGTTCTCATTTCGTTTTCATTCCGGTTCATTTCAATTTTCGAGGACGAAATTTTTTTTAGAGGGGAAGAAGTTGTAAAACCTAAAAATCTCAACAAGTGTAAAATTACCAAAATACCCCTAATGCAAGAAAATTTCATAAAAGCTTAAATAAAATTCATTTAAAGGTTAGAAATTATAAAAATGCAACTTATGACAATTATGGAATTTATGTAAGATTTAAAATACCTTATGATATACAAGAAAAATAATTAATATTTTGTATATGTATACTTTAGCCGAATTAATTAATATGTATTTAATTATACTTTACAAATTTAATATAAAATAAATAAGGATAAATACAAAATAAATATTGCAAGTTTTATAATCTGATTATATCTCTTTTGGAAGCCCATAACTCGGCATAATACCCTATTATATTTATCTATGCATTTTTATATTGTTAAATCCAAAAACAAAAATCCCGAAACCCTAATAAAATCAAAAGAGGCGGCTCAAAATTTTTCCAAGGCAAGGACGATTTTTATAGGGTGTTTTGAAGGTCAAGGATTGTGGTAAAAATAGTGGGAAGATTTTTTAAAGCTTGGTTCGATTTTGGTTATTGTTTTGGGTTTGAATTAAGCAACCGGGTTCTATAATTCATTAAATCATTAAGAATCATCAAAGGTATTTTTTTTATCTCATTTATCATCATTATAATTCATAATACACCTGGGAAAAATGTTCATGCATTTTATATTGATCGAAATAATTAAAACATATTAGAAACCCTAATTTTGAAATGAACATGAAATCGGCACAAATAATATTTTTAAAATTGATTTTATATTTTTCTAAGGTTTTTTATATCACATATAACTCAGATAAATTGTTGGAAAAATTTATAAGTGATTCGAATAATTATTGAGGATTTATCATTGTTTGCCAATTTTCGAAAATAAGGAAAAAGGAAAGAATAAAATTAGGGTTAGGGTTTTGATAATTTTTCCAGGTGCATTTAATGCCAATGATTGGGAAATAATTATGTTTGTGATTGGGAAAAATTTAATTAGGGTTTTGTGGATTTAATTGAATTGCCGAATTGATATTTAAAGTATAAGGACTTGTTTTGTAATTTCTGAAACTATGGGGTCTGTTTTAGACATGTTATTATATTTAATATATTCTGTATAAAATAAGTTGGGGGGTATAAAATGTCATTTTGATATTATTTTGGATTTAAAATGGTTAATTACATATAATAAGTAATTAGAAATTAATTAATTAAAATAGAGGGACTGAAATTGTAAATTCTGAAAAGT